>BMAV01015112.1:95230-114510 GCA_019973955.1 Trichonephila inaurata madagascariensis
TGTTGCCAGCTTCCCCTAGACCTTACCTTTTGTCTAATAATAATTCATAATCATGCTAAGGGAAAGTTACAAATAAAATGTGCTTACATAAATAATAATTCAAAGATAAATTTTTAAGATCGCATAACTCAGAAACATTTAAGTAGAAATTTGCGAAATTCGAAATTTAACCTAATTTGATGAGGAGAAATCAGATATATGTGAAAAGTCCTGTTTTTTTTTTCAGGGTTTATTAACATCATAAATTAATTCTATTTCAGGCATTAACAGTGATACCATTTTGTTCAGCTTTGATAAGAATTAAACGTTATGAATGGTGTTCCATTTTTTTTAAGACAATGCGCATACGTGTATGTAATTGTAAAATATTGTGTCACCGTTTTGAGGTTGATATATTTAGCATTTATTATCGTTCAATTTCTGATTCAATGCATGCCATGATTGTCCATACGTTCGCGTACCTATCATTATTATAAATTTTTAGTCTTTTTATTTTTACGACTGAAACAATATTTTTAGAACCAGTAAATACATTTAGATCCACCATCTGTTTCCGCACCTCCCATGTGTACATTGTTCTTTCACATTGTTTAAAAAACAAAAGTAGATAAAGACACTCTTCTCTTTGACATTTAATTTAGAAAAGAATATAATCAAGATATATTATCGCAATTCAAGAAACAAAAGACGCGAGATTTGAGAATTAAATCCTCGCATTTTTACCGAATCAGCATGTCGTGTGTATACGTATACTGATAAAACCTGCTGGTTTGACAACTGTCAATTTCGCTTATCTTTTTGTCGTATCGAAACTGTTTGCTTTTTAAAATTTAAAAAGATCCACGTGTCACATAGTTCTTTGCTTTCTATTTACAAAAACAGATCCGACAAGGCTTATATACGCAGAGTCAACGCCATTTTGTCAATTTATACACAAAGGGATCTGGTGACTTCATTGTTTCATTTCTCACGCTATTAAGTAACTATTATAGAGTCTTCCTCGAAGTGGAACGTTCTTCAAATTTGCATTTGCTGGTGTAGATAAGGATGCGTAGGTCCAGAAAAAACATTCTGACGTCCGGTTCGCTTATCACAAGCACATCTGGTTGAAGTGCTTATGATAAGTAGTTAACCTTTAAACCGCTGGCAATTTATTTCTTTAGTTTTAACCCAGTGCCTGGTGTTTTAATGTAGAATATGTTTTTGAGAAGATAGAGATCATAAATTTATAACGAATTTCTGTAAAAATATCTCGTGTTGCTCGTGGTTATACTAACATTATAAACTCTCTTAAATCTTTTTAAAGACTGAAATAAAATTAATATAACGAGTTAAGAATCTTTTAACGTACCATTTGATCCAGATATACATTAGAAAAAAATAAGAACATGATAAAGCATAAAATTTAATTGACAGTATTTTTAAAAATATTAGTTGGGATGTTGCCATTCTTATCTGCTGTAGTCAGTGGCGCACACAAAAAATTTTCAAGGAAAGGGGGGGGGGGGTAGGAGTTCAGGGGCGAAAGTCCACCATTCTCGTATCATACCTCAATAATACGCCATCAAAGATATTGTTTTGATTTTGGCGATTTTTGGAACAAAAAACAGTAAAAAATAAATTATTGAATTAATAATTAGTATTATATAATTAATGAAGCACTTCCACGCCACTGGTCCGGGGTTCAAATCCTGGGCTGGGTAAGATCGACTCAGTCTTTCATCCCGTCCGTAGATCGATAAATAAGTACCAAACTTGCTTGGGAACTCAGCACTGGGGGTTTCGCGTCAGACTGACCACTTGACCAAAACATCTGCGCATGCATCCCAGCATCTAAGGTCGCATGAACTGAGATAGGCACAGTAGGTACTGGCCCTCATGAGCTGTTGCACCACTAAATTCAGTTCAATTATTAATTAATAAAATAAAATGGTCAAAGCAAATATAGTCGGACCTCTATATAACGAATTCGCTAAATCCCGAAAAAAAGTTCGTTGTATGGAAAATTCGTTACATTGAGGTTTACCTTTCAATATACTTCATAAACCACATAAAACAAATTTTAAGTTTGTAAACACTATATATTAAAAAAGTAATTATTCATACCTTTTTGTAAATTAACATATATTTATTTAAAATATATATATATATAAATCTTATATATATAAATCTTATTATATATTTATCTTAACTTTCAAAAAAAAAAAAAAAGGAAGGAAGAATAATTTCAAGGAAAGTTTCTTGACGCCTTTATCCACTTCCTGACGAATTAAATGTATTTCTTTGATGCTAAAGCACTTAAGTTTTAACATTATCAAACTACAAGTAACAAAGTTACCAGATGACTGATCAACACTACAAATGAATGGAGACTAGTTCAAGAACACGAGGACTCGAGACAACTCCACTAAGGGTGAAAGGGAAAATCGAAGATGTTTACAGTGAACTGGACAATGGGGGTCAAAGGTTGCACTTCTTGGATGAAACGTCCAGAACTCTATTGCTCTCGGCGAGTTAGGATATAAAAAAACCGGTTCGAGATTTATGACCACTATAAAATCTGTTAAAGGGAGAATAACTCGAAATTTTTTCAGAAATACTTTAAAAAAAGGGAGAGAAAAAATTGAATCACAAAAGAAAAAGTTCGTTATATAGAAAATGCACTTCGCTATATAGAGAGGTTATTTTACGAAGAAAATCGCGAAATGTTCTTGGTTAGAGGAAAAAGTTCGCTATATAGAAAAATTCGCAATATAGAGGTTCGTTATATTAGAGGTTTGACTGTAATTAAGTTTTATGTTCTATATACATAGGATTATCATCAATCGAAAAAAAATCAAGGGCTATGAGGGAGTTCGCACCTATAGACCTTTCTTCCCCCCTGTGTGCGCCACTGACTGTAGCCCATTAATCATTTTATATGAATGTACAAGTAGTGACGTCTGAAGACTTCTTGAGGCCTTGGCTTCCTGTGTAAAAGTAGACCCCACCTGCGACCCTTTTAAGTGAACAATATACAAAATTTTATGAAATCCGAAATTTTTTAGAAACTTTTTAAAAAAAACAACTACTGTCTAAGCCGCCATCGATTCTAAATCTCATCCCTAGTTTTCAAAATGTTTTTGTGAAAAAAATGTTGTCGATTCTAAGCCATACCCCCAATTCTGTACACGTTTTTGAGAAAAAAAAAAAATGGAGTAAAAAGGCTCCTCGATATCCAGTACTTAAAAAATTTGTTATAAAATTTTAATGAAAAATAATAAGTTAATAATTAATTTATTTGACCAATATTGAAAACTTTCAAATACATACATGGACCTATAATTACTCAAACCATCACTATCATGTTTCGAAAATCATACATCCCTCCTATTGTCACAACTAACTTCGGAATAGGTGCCGGCGTCACCATATTCCCACGTGACGTCGTCTTCTATGCAACATTTTTTTTAAAAGAATGCATTATAGAAGAATGTAAAACAGTTATCAAAGAGTGTTGAACATTTAGAAGGAAAAATTATATCATTTTGCTTACGCCATCGACATATATCCGTTCCATCTATGTCAAATTTTCAGTGGCCACTGCTCTGTTTTCGTTTTTCCCTGCATATAAAATTTCCTCTCTTTTCATACTTGCGTCATAGTGTAATGGATGGGCTATCTCATCGATTAGTGTAAGAGGGTCAGAGGGAAGATTAGCCATATAGTCAATACAAACTCTACTTATAGACAATTCTCGACAACGACTCAAATTCAACAACCCAAGTTAAGAAATGCACCAATTGATAAATATGGGAGCAATAGCGAAGTAGCCGAGATAGTCGGAGATATAATAATAAATCGGATGGATCACTTACATTTAGCATGTCCAGGCAATACACCTTTTTTTTTTGAAGATAACTTCTACAGTAATCTAATTCAAACCGACCCGAATCCAGTTTAGCAATTAATTGACCAAATTGACAATCTTAATATAAATCAAATAATCTACGAAGTGGCTCTCGCCTAGCTTTACGTTAAACACTACTTGCTAACCTGTTAGCTTCTAACCTCCCTCTCTCTTGTGCTTGAAAGATAAGCTTTAAACACAAGCCTTGATTTGAAAAATCACGTCTTCGGAGGAAAGTTTTCAATAGAATAATATTTAATGACCCATTATTCCCCAAGAGGATTATTAGGAAGAACGCGAATAGACCCGTTACAATAGTGAACTCGTCTTGATGCTATTGCTGATATCTTTGTTGTTTAGGCGATTAAAATAAAGCTTATACAAAAAAAAAATTCCCAAATACGAGCAGACAACGATGTTTAGGATTGACTGAATATTGGAGATAAACTGCGGAATGGAATAAGTAATCGATGCAATGGACTAAATTCATGTGACGTAATAGTCACATGATAACTGAGTCACGTGTTTTCAGCCAATCAGTTTATAAATTAATGCGATATCATAATTATGTCATAAATATAATCACGCGTTTCCAGCCAATTAGTTCATGTGCTTCACTGTTGCCAACTTTTGTTTTTTGCAGAAACTTTCTTTTGGAAAATACATATTTGTCAAAGGTATAATAATGCACATAGTTAAGCAAAATGCACTTAATTTAAAAGTATTCGTATAACGTAGGTTTTTTTTTAAAATTAATTTTAAGAATTTTAACACGTGAACTTTTTACCAAATCATATATATCAAATTTTAAATGTTAACTAAACTTTGCAAGTTGAACAACTAGTATGTCTATTTTTAATCAATGGAAAACACGTGATTGCCTTTATCATGTGATCATTATGGATTTAGTCCATTGGATGGTTTGATTTTTCCTCTTTTGAAAAGGGTTCAAACTCAATTACTCCCTTCCAACAAATGTTTTGCCTCTGTTTCCAAGTCACGCTCGATTTTTAGAATACTAGAAAAATAGTGCGGCTTCGATGCAAGTAAATGCATTAATTATGATATTACGTATTTTCTCTGACGATTATACATCATATAGCATATAGAGCAATTACAGTTAACATTTCTCCAAAGAAAACTAACTGGTTTGAGGGTGAAACTCCTAGATCAATAAAATAGTGTAGCCTTGCATTTTGATAGATAATTTTGTTTTTATAATACAAAATTATTCACTATGTAATTATTCACTATGTATCATAATATATATGAAGAAAAGAAACACACTTTAAACTATAAAGTATAATATAATTTCGTGGTTATCATTTCGATCAAAACACGTACAATGTTGGAAAAACTCTGGTGAAATTTACGGCAGAAAGTGTTGACTGAATGCCAGGAATTTCGACTGTAAATCGTTGTTGCTTTTAAAGTAGCAATATTCTTCAATGGCGGGGTAATCGGTTTGAATCATTTTTTTCCTGGAAAGTTAACTAAAATCTTAAGAATTGCCCTCACAACAGGGTGTACTGTGAACGCGTTTTCAGAACTTTTATCGTAAATATCAAATAAAACAACTATTTTGAATTCAAAGATTCATATAAGGACTTTAAAACGTATCAAAACTGTAATTTACATATTTTTTCATTAGTAGTATTTGATTGTTGATACGTTTAGCATTAAATGTTCGAGCGCGAATTTATAGACAAAAGAAAAATGGCCAAACGCTTATTTATTTATTTAAACTAATAAAAAAACTATTATTTTCACTAACTTATTACCGTAAAATCCGGCGTATAACGCGTACATTAACACAAAAAATAAGATCGAAATTTATGGGTGCGCGTTATATGCCGGGTATAAAAAAATGATAGTTTTGTGACGTCTTCGATTGGGGTGAATCTCACCCTTCTATTCATGCGAAGATTTATGGCTCCAAACAGACGTTAGGTGACAAGAGCACGTGGCCATGGGGTCATTGTTTATTGTCTGACCTCGGACAAACGCCGACATCGAGTCTGGAAGTTACAATATACAAAGAGCCGGTGGCAACAGGTTGACATATAGGCGAAGCCTGTATGAAAGAATCCTGGCGCTTCGGCCAGTGCCGAGAGAATAGGGTTATAAAACCCAGGTGGTGTGATGAATAAGGGTGTTCAGAAGTTAAATGAGAATTATGGTGCCCTTAGTTTCCAGACAGACCAGGAATGTGTTTGTGTTTGCCGCACAAATAGGAGACGAATGTGGCCCGGGCACGAGGGCAGACCTTTTTTTGGCCTGCCAATGAGAAAGACGAGGGGCGTGTTGTGGACCCGCCCCTGGTGTTTAAAAGGGGTTGATTTTGAGATGATATGGAGCCCTGGAGTGAGACAGATAGGGAGCCCTGGATGGAGACAGAGATAGAGCCCTGGATGGAAAACTTGATGTAGAGCCCTGGAAAGAAAAGGGATTAGCGAGTCCCTTCGGAAAAAGGATTGAACTCCCTTGAAATAGACTGTCCGCCCGGCTTGGCATATTTATTGGACTTTTTAGTAACCTATGAAGCAAATAAATACTGCTTTAATTTTAAAATGAGGCTGTGACAAATTTTCTTGTTTGCTAACTACTCACGACGTTAGTTTTAAAAAAAATGAGCATAAAAAAAATTAGACTTCTACAGATATCGGAATTCTGTTTATTTGAAATATAAATGGCATACCTAATGAGAAATTAAAGGATTTTGATTCTAAAAGTATACTATTTTTTCAAAATCCTGGAATAGTACCTCGAATAAATGGATTAAAAACATAACAGCGTTGTACATGCACACTTCTCGTCATTTCGTAAAAAAGGCGAATATACTTAAAAATTTAAAAAATCAGCTTGAAAGTATGGGTGCGCATTATACGCCGGTGCGCGCTATGCGCCGGATTTTAGAGTATTTTTATTTTCTAAATACTTTACATAGTATTTGATAATTGTTGTAGAAGCTTTAAAATTTTGGATCTGTTTCACTTTTTAAACGGCTTGGTTTCTTTTAAAATCAGATTTGTTGGAGAACAGTCTCCACACATTGACGCGGAGTGGAAGTTTGGGGAATGGAGTATCGGCTCAGGTGTCAGACATCCTCGTCACCCGACAATTTTTCAGTATTACGAGCTCCATCGCCCAAACACTTGCATCTTTTTTTTATCCCCGTCGTTAACTTTCAATTAATTCTGATACCCCGGAGGAGACGGTAACGTGTGTCATGATTACTACCTTTCCGGCTGGCATATAGAGGTTTTAATCGTGATTCGATAGCAGAAAAAAAAATCATTTTCAATACGTTTTTCTTCATTTTTCATAAATATAGTTGAATTAAGAATACAGTAATATTTCGACTCACGATATACCCCGACTTACGCAAAACCTGAGTCACGCGATTTGCAAATCTCGTCGTCTTTTTTTCCTTTTCTTTTTTAATCATTGAAACTTTAGACGGAATCAGTGCCAGAGTCTGATGAAATTGGTTATGTGATTGAAGAAGTTGTCAATCTTGCCAGGCAAATAAATTTAGAAGTGGATGGTGAAGGCATTCAATAACTGCTGCATTCTTACAACCAGGAGTTGACAAGTGATGAGCTCATAGAAATGCATGATTTAGAGCATAGGTTCTCAACATGGGTGATAACGCCCCCTTGTGGGCGTTTGAGGCCTTTAGGGGGGCAGTAAAAAGATCCAGAGAAAATTAGGGGGCGTTGAGATGGCGTAGAAGGGCGTAGGCAAATTAACCAAATATAGTTTAAAAAAGATTCCCGGGCTGGGCAAGATCAACTCAGCATTTCATCCCTACTTCAGTGGATCGATAAAGGAATACCAAGCTTGCTTGGGGACTTAAACACGGGGGCTCTCGCTTCAGACTGACCACCTGATCGGGACATCTGCTCATGCACCTCAGCTCCCAATGGTCATGTATACTGGGATGGACACAGTAGGCTCTGATTCTCATGGGCTGTTGCGCCACTGAGTTTGAGTTGAATCTAAAAAATACTAAAAAAACACGCTGATTATGTACTAACAAAAATAACCTTATGCTGATTGTATGTATTTAAAATGGTATATTCGTGGCAAGTAAAAAAATTGGGGGCTATAGAAAAAACCTAATTTTAAAAATTTACTAAGAGAAATTATATTTTATTAGTAATAGAATATTTTTAAAAAACTTAATTCGTGTTTTCACCTTGTATTATGTACGCTCTTATTTCTCTGGTGTGGGAGAGGGTTGGTATGGAAATATTCTCTAGAAAAGGGGGCGCCAGTTCAAAAAAGGTTGGAAATCTATGAATTAGGTCAATACATTGAAGAACGAGTCTGTAGATCCATTTCAATCAGAAAATCGAATGACGGTAGAGAATTTGACAGAAGGCCTCGATTTAAGGTATCCGACTACGTTCGGAATCGTGATTTTAAAAAAGCGCATAAATGGATAATTTTCATGATATTTAGTGTTACTTAGATTAGAATACATGCATAAAATTGTTTTAAGGACATTTTGACAAAAAAAATTTATTTAAATACAATATTTTGGCAAAAAATTAACTTATAATAACCTTTTTATTAATGTTCTCCTTTTGTGAAAAATGCTTCTATTATAATATTTTGCCTGTAAATAGCTCAGACCTCTGTACAGAGGCTTAACTATGAGTTTTGAAAAATTCACATTATTTTCAGAGTTACAACCAATCGAAATAATTATCGGCGGTTTTTTCTTAACATTTCTCCCCTCTGTTGTAAAACATGGATAAAAACTCACTTCTAAGTTATATATTTCAAAAATTCTGGTTGAGCCTCTGTACAGAGGTTTGAGCTATATGTAGGCAAAATATTATAATAGAAGCATTTTTCACAAAAGGAGAACATTTTGAAAAAAGGTTATTATAAGTTCAAAATGTTCTTATAAAACAATTTTATGCATGTATTCTAATCTTTAAGTGTCACTAAATATGAAAATTAACCATTTATGCGCCTTTTTAAAATCACGATTCCGAACGTAGTCGGATATGTGACGTCTTCGATTGGGGTGAACCCACCCCTATCTATTCTTCTGAAGTCACTATATCTATTCATCCCCAAACAGCTGTTGGGTGACAAGTGCAGGTGGCCATGGGGTCATTGTTTGTTGTCTGGCCTCGGACAGGTGCAGACATCTGGTCTGGAATTTACAATGGCTAAAGAATGCCGGTGACAATAGGCATTCCTGTATGAAAGTCTTGAATAGGCGAGGCCTGTATGCACGTCGGTGCATAGAGAGTGGGGCTGTGAGGCCCAGGTGTGAGATGAATGGATGAGAGTTATGGCGCCCTTGGATTCCAGACGGACGAGGAATGTGTTTGTGTTTGCCGCGCAAATGGGAGACGAAAGTAGCCCAGGGACGAGGGCAGACCTTTTTCTTTGACCTGCCAATGAGGAAGACGTGGGCAGATCTTTTTCTTTTTTGACCTGCCAATGAGGAAAACGAGGGGCGTATGGTGGACCCGCCCCTGGTGTTTAAAAGGGGTTAATTTTGGACGGAGAGGAGAGAAACGGACGGAGAGAAAACTGAGAAGGAGACTTGGAAAAGATTTGAACGGACGGAGATAGAGCCCTGGAGTGAGACGGACGGAGCCCGGAATGGAAACAGAGAGCCATGGAGTAAACTGGAGCCCGGAAAAGCAAGGGATTATCGAGTGCCTTGCGGAATAAGGATTGACCTCGAGTGAAAAAGACTGTCCGCCCGGCTTGGCCTATTTAATGAACATTTTAATAACCTATGAAGCTATTAAATACTGTGTAAAATTTTAAGATGAGGCTGTAACAAATTTTCTTGTGTACTAACTACTGACGACGTTACAGATACCTTAATTGAAAAAGAGTTACAAATTTTGGAATATACAGACTCTAACAAAACAATGGAAAACTCCAACAAAACAATGGAATAAAAAATTATTAGTATACTACGAGGAAATTTTGTTGGAGGAAAATATTTGAACCGCAGTTTTTATTAAATTTTATAAAACCTTCTGCATCAAAAAACTACAATTTGTGATTTTGTATTTGTGTTATCTTTGATTTTATTAAAATTTTTTTTTCTTAATTATTATTTTCTTCTGTCTCCAACCGCAACTAAAAATAATTTATATGTATTTATATGCGAAATTTTATCCCGACTTACCCGAATTCGTCTAACGCTGCTGTCACCCAGTCTCACCTATGTGCGTAAGTTTGGGGTATTACGGACTAAAAAAAAAAAGAAAGAAAGAAAGAAAAGAAAAAAATGTGATACTTCCAACTTTAACATGTTTAAGAAAAAAATTTTGTAGTTTTATAGAAAAATACTGTTTTTTTTTGTTTTTTTTTTTATAATTTTGATGAAATATATATATATATATAAAGAATTTTATGAAATAATAAAAACTATTTTTTTGTATTATTTTAATAAGTATTATTTAATAGCATTATTCTTTTCCATTAGTGGTATTTCTTGCAATCTTTTCTACTATAGAATGGTGTAATTGCTTAGCAACCGTAACTTATATTTCACATGTTACACATATTCCGGTAATCTCCAGGAAGCTGAATAAGTGAAAGAGAAAAAGAATAAATAGATAAAAAAGGAATGAAATAGCGTGTAATAGCTGTCATTCTTCTTCCCAAGTTATTGAACTTAACAATTTTCTTCTCCCCGAAGGGCGGATTTATTTAAGAAAGAATGAACACTATCTCTGGCGGCGAAACAACATCGAAAGTTAAATAATTTCCGAATAACTAAGTTTTCAATAATTGGAAACGCTATCTCCAAAGGTTTGTTTCTACATAAAATGAGATGCTTCAGAAATAGGAAAATACTTTGTTTTCTCTCCAATTTTTTTTATTTTAAAAAATCTGATTTGAAACTATTGAAATAAAAGCGACTTAAGTAAAAAGTTTTTAATTTGAAAAAAAAAAAAAAAAAAAAAACCTTAACACACACACAAACAACAAAAATGTTGATTTGTGAAAACAAAAAAAAATTATGCTGCGATATTTTTTGTAAATATTTTTTAAAAATAGTTTCAAAGTTAAAATATTATAATCCATAATAATAAAATATATCGCTCCATTCTCTAACAATTTGGTCTCAAGAATTTTTCTTGTTTAGCCAGTTTATGGAACTAATAAATCGACGGCAATAAATAAAATATATCTGGGTATATTTTAGATAAAGGCAAAAGTTCTCTCCATTTTTTATAACGAGGAAGTGCAACGAAAACAATATATTTTTTAACCCCAAATACTCTGTTCCCAATAGAAATACCATACATTTATATATACTAGGTTTCTATAAACACTTTATTCTCTAACGATTTCGGTCTTAAAAACGTCAGTTCTACCCTAAATTTTCATCTCTAAAAACAGGTAGAATTTTCTCGCCTATCTGATAAATTGAAATATCTATCTATCTAAGAAAGAAACACACTGGAAAAGTTCTCTGTACAATTTTATGCAAAAACAAATTTTGCGAAAAGTTATTTTTCACATAAGAATTTTATCATTTTAATTCAAAATAAAATAAAATTTCAATTAAAAGCTCACACTAAGACATTCGAGGCAAGCGAGTCTCATGTTTTTCAAGCTCTGTTAAAGAGTCGAGGACGTTACCTTAGTTGGTACTCCCCCACTGAACTACAGACGCTGTAGCTTAATGGTTATGCTCACGATCCCGTTGTAAGCGTTTCATGGGTTCGAACCTATTCCTAATGCCCCTGAGGACCCGCCGTATAGAGCTGATGCACGTTAAATCTGTTTTGGCTCAAACATCTTAACGTTGTCGTGTGGCCGCGGTATAGGTATCGGATCGCGGCTGGCTTTGTCACGAGTTCGAGCCCGGTACCACTAAAGACCCGCCGTGTAGGGCAGCGATGCACGCTAAATCTGTCGAGAGCTGAAAAGTCCTCCCTTTGGTGTGGTGTGGTGTGATGTGGTAGTTAGGAGAGGAGGGTACCAGCTCAGGTGTCGTCCACGTCACTTGACCATGGTTCAAAATGACGTGGTCCGTCACCAAAAGCCCTCTTGTAGCTGAACAGTGCGACGTTAATATTCACTCACTCACTTAACGCTGTCGTTTGGAGAGAGGGATACTGGCTCAGTGTCGTCCTCGTCAATTGACCACGGTTCAAAATTATGAGGTCTGTCGCCGGTAACTCTCGTGTTGCTTTTTGTGCAACGTCAATAAAAATCCACACACTAAAGGCTTTATGACACACATGTTTTGGAACAACTCGATTCTCTTTTGAACAACCGTTTCGAGCAGCTGTGAGGTTGAAGGGTTGCGGTAAACAAAACGATACGATCTGACATCTGCCGCGCCCTAGCGTCACATTAAAAAATTACTTGCCAATTTTTCTGTATTGGAAAATAACATCTAATATTATTTTTTTTTTCACTCGCACTTTTGTTGAATGTCGTAAGCAGAAATGGAGCGCCATTTTATCTAAAAAAAATTATACGCCATTAAAGTATTATACGCCATTTCTGATGCGTTTGACGAATCTGAGGCTGCCATCTTTACCGCCATCTTGTTTATGATGTAAGGAGCCGAAGAACCCTATTGGCTGGTATTTCGAGCAATTCTTTCAGCTCACTGGGATAAAGTTGTTCGTAGCCGTTGCTATTGCAATTCCTCGAAAATAGTTCCAAAGGTTTGCTTGAAAGAAAAATTGCACCAAATACGAAAATGTTTAATAAGGCTTTTAGTGTCGAGGACGATACCCGAGTTAATATTTCCTTTGAACTTCCTCATCATGCTATGTTAGAACTTTTGGGTTAATTTTTACTGGTCTGTACTGGAAACCGGTAGCATTATCCCCGTTTCTTCAGTTCGGAAACAAGTCGAACTTGCCTTTTTGCTGAAATATTAATCATAAATTGCGGTACTATGACGACTGGATTATCACGGTTACTTCAATTAAAATATTTATCCTTCAAAAAAACATAAGCTTATGTTGATGGTAGTTAGTTTTATATTTTAAGAATAAAATATACATAGTTACGCAGTAGGTTTTTATGTCTTATCTTCAATATCGATTTTATCAGCGGAAAGAAACATTCATTAAAACTTATGCAACATCTAAAAGGAAGTTTTAATTAACTTAATTGAGCGCGCGCTGCTTAATTAGAAGAGCAATGCTCTTTCTTTAATTAAGAGTTGGCTTTCACTTGACCTTGAAAGCGGTCATCTAATAAATATTCCTACATTTTGAATCTGAATGCGGAATTATCCCTTTAGCATCCGGCAGCGTTAAAGCCGAAATCGGAAGATTTAATTGACACTGAAAAATGCTGGAATGTCCTAAATTGAAGTAAAAAAAAAAAAGGATATATCATGTATTTTTTACCCCTGTATTCCAAATCATCTGGGATTGGATATTTACATGGAAATAGAAAATTCAGAAATGAAATATTAAGCTATCCGACTACGTTCGGAACCGTGATTTTTCAAAAGCGTATAAATGGATAATTTTTGTGATATTTAGTGTTACTTAGATTAGAAAATGTATATAAAATTAATTTAAGAATAGTATTACAATAAAAAATTATTTAAGTACAATATTTTGACAAAAAATGAACATAGAATGATCCATTTTCAAAATATTCTACTGCTGTGAAAAATGCTTCTATTAGAATAATATTTTGCCTGTATATAGCTCAGACCTCTCTACAAAGGCTCAACTAGAATTTTTGAAATATACAACTTAGAAGTGGGTTTATCCCTGTTTTACGACAACAGAAGGGAGAAATTTTAAGAAAAAAAACGCCGATAATTATATATATATTTCAAATGGTTGTAACTCTGAAAATAATGTGAATTTTTCAAAAATCTTAGTTGAGCCTCTGTACAAAGGTCTGAGCTATATACAGGAAAAATATTATTATAATAGAAGCATTTTTCACAAAAGGAGAACATTTTGAAAAAAGATTATTCTATGTTAATTTTTTGGCAAAGTATTGTATTTAAATAATTTTTTTTTGTCAAAATATCCTTAAAACAATTTTATACATGCATTCTAATCTAAGTGATACTAAATATCATGAAAATTATCCATTCATGCGCCTTTTTAAAATCACGGTTCCGAACGTAGTCGGATATCTTAAAGCATTACAATTTTATAAAACAAACGTTTTCATTTTCGGTAAATTATAATAACTGTGAAAAAAATTTTTCTTTTTATATTTAAGTAATATATTCCATTTATGTCAGAATGATATTCATAAATCAATCTTTTATACGAATAAAAATTCTCTATTTGCCTTTGTTTCGTGATCGTGATAACCTTGTGGTTATGGTCGCTGACTTGTGGCTAGTGGGTTATGAGTTCGAGCCCTTGTATCACTGAAGGCTCGAGTAGAGGGGCACGTTAAATCTATCGAGGCTCAAAATCCTTCAGTTTGCGTGGTGTGGAAGTTCGAAGTGGGGGCTCCATCTCGGGGGTGTCGTTCTCGTCACTCGACTATGGTTCAAAATTGGTAGATCCGTCGCCAGTAGCCCTCATGTTGCGATGATAATAAACACTTCCTCACTGGTATTTTAATAATACATTTTGGAAATGTTTTATTTCATTTAAAGAAATGTAATGTTTTTTTCCAGTTAAGACCTGCTGTTTAAATCTTTGAAATATATGATCATTATCACTTTTTTATTCATTTAGATATATTTCTTTCAATATTTTCGGATCCAGATATGGAAATCTAGATTGTGGAATAAATCAACAAAATTCTTCACCGATATTTCGATTCCGTATTCGAGTTGAGTGTTTTTAATGCTAAAATTTAACGAGGTAGAACCTATATATTTTTATATTACCGTCTTACTTTTTCATTTCAAAGACGACGATTAAAATTTTGATTTGCTGTAGATTGAATCGATAGTTCACGAAAGTTTGATGATTGTACTTGTTCAAACGCTTTGAGTTTAGCTGATAACAAATATGCGGAATAGAAATTAAATGTGCGTGCGCATATCCCTGCTTCTATTATCATTCGCATTTCCAGATTCTAATTTAAACTATACTGAAATAGCTCACACCAACAGCTTTTTATAGCTATGAAGCTATTTTAATTCACGGTACGATTTACGCAAAATTTTTTAATTTAAGGATTTTCAAAACTTTCTTGGTTGCCTCCTTTGTGTGTATACTATGTAAAAAAGATTTTGGGCTCAAATTTTCATAAAATGCTAGCCATTTAATTTTTTAAGGAAAAAACTTGAAATTTGGGAAGTGATTTTAAAATGCTACTCCTCCTACAAAACTTTACGTACACGTAAGAAATTTGATTTAAAAATACGTCAAACTATGAATAACAAAAGTTGGTATGGGTTTTGCGATAACATGATTGGTATTCGTATAATATTACTTTTTATGAATGTTTATTGAAAATTCCTTAAAAAAAGTACAAATTCTGATTTTAATTAAGTTTAAAAAAATAAGTATTGCTTTGATTCAAAAATGCATACCAACTTTTGTAACATGTATTATTAGCAATAGGTAAAAAAAATCAAAGCATTAGGCACAATAGAAAAAAAGCCTTAGCATTTTAAATGAAGATAATCTAGTTATTTTATCTTTCCGAGATAAGTAAGTTTAAAGTTTTGATTTGCCATAGGAATGTGAATAAAAACGAACGTAAAAGCTATCATAATTCTGCGTTTTTTAAGGTTAGAGCTTTCAAATTTTGTTAAGTTATAGAAAAGTATATAAAAAACAATTTAGGCTAAAAAAATTATATTTGATTTTTTGACCATTTTTTGTCAATTGAATCGTATTGTGTCTCCTTAAGTGATGATAATGACAAATCGAATCCAAATCTTGACGTTTTAATTCATTCGATCTTGAGCTTACATTTAGTTTTTACAAAGAACATAAACTTGTTTGTTAATCCTTTCCAGCTATCTAGCTGCCCATCTCAAAGGTCCGATATATATATATATATAAACACATCCATTCCATTTCGTAGTTTTGATCTTCTATCAAATACTGAAGTTGACATCTGATCTGGCATACCTCTCCTCATCTACATTCCGCTAGATTATGGGACACTTCCCAAGTCTTTTACTATAGAATTAACGTTGTAATGTTAACGAATGAGAAAGAATGTTCGTGGTAGCATAAGACTCCAAGGGAAATTATTTACATATATGTATTCACACGACTACAGCTAAATTAACTGATATTTATGATTTTTATTAATATGTCAAATGAAGTGCTTCTGTGATTTTTCACGAGACTATTTGGTCGTTTGAAAAAACGTAGTTCCATGTGTACACAAAGAAGCCGCTTTATGGTACTGAGAGTAAAAGAGAAAATTCTACTCCAGTGTTTTTAGAAAGAGGAAATCCGAAAGCAATATGCATGCTCTAGAAATTAATAATCGGAAAATTATTGGAATTGGTTTCATATATAATATATAATACAGAGAAATCGTTTAACACAAAACTTCTCTGAGGAGACTGAAACATTTTTCGGTGTTAAAAGAATTTCATGTTAAAGGATACTGAAAAAAACCATATATTCAACAAAACTGTTTATAAAAGTACTCTTTATTTACATAGATATGTATCAGGGGCGTAGCTACCGCCGTATCAGTGATAAAAGCCCCCAAGCTACAAGGGCTTCAACATGTGTAACTACAGTTCCACTAACAGAGAAACCATATCTAAAAAAGGGCCATGAAGGAATTTTGATAGAGGGCCCCCTTAGAACTAGCTACCCCAGTGATATGTATATATGCATGTATTTAATCAAAATCAATGAAAGAAAAACATTCACGAGAAATTAGTGAAATTTAATTCAAAATTTTCAAGTTTTTGAAAAACAAAACATGTGTTGAGATTTTGGAAAATTATCTGATATTTTTCTTTGTCTTTTTAGTATCAAATTGTTCGATGTCGTCCATTTTGTTACTCATTTCAACATTGGAATGTGCGTCTAAATAACTGCACATACTTTTCATGTAGTTCCTCATTTCGGATGACGTGGGAACAGGAGCTGCATTATTCATTTCATTTTCACCGTCGGAATCTGCATCAATGATATTTTTTCAGCTTTGAACTCCAAAATGTCTTTGTCTACCATAAATGGGGCTGTACACACATTATCATCATCTACATCAGCAAATTCTTCCAATGATACAGTAGGAGAGTCCAATAGTACAAAAAATAATGCGAAACCAGCTCTCTTTCATTTCACACCCTTCTTAAGTCTTTGGTGTTTTCCGTATTTTGCTCACTCTCAGAAGGGAAATCTCTTCGTGTTAAGCGATTTTCGTTTCGTATTAAGAGAACAAAATGCATGAAAATATATATTAGTGTGTGGGGACCTTTGTATTAGTTCGTGTTAAACAATATTTCATCTTAAGCATTTTCGCGTTAAACGTATCTCACTAAAATTCTCATTTCAGATATCAATATTGGTTTTATACATTTTTAAGATCAAACTAGAATGCAAGAATGATGATTGTTTGATTCAATATACAACAAAGAGATTTCATGACGGAAAGGATAAATGCGAGATTTTTCGTATCAATGAATCACACAGAACAGATTTCAGGGACAAAATAAAGAAATTCACCTATTTTCCGAATTTATTTTTTGGGTTATGCTTCAAAAATGTGTATCAGAAGGTGAAGGTATTTGGTCGTGATATAAATAAAGAATAGCTTTCTGACAAAAAAGGATAAATTGTTTTATTTGTTCCTTTCCTCAGAAAGATTAAAAAAAAAAAAAGAGAGAAAAAGAAAATATATTTCATATACATTTTCTAGATCGTGTAATAATTCAATAAGATAAAGTATTTAAAATATTCTAATAGGAATTTAAATTTTATAAACTTATGATTTAATTTATAAAATCGTTATTGAGTATTACTCGAGCAGTAATTTAAAATTTTTTTCACAGTCAATTATCATTTTTGGAGTTTATTTGTCTCAATGCATATTAAATGACGTAAATTTTATATAAATTTCCCTTTATTATAACAATTATAGTTTTTTTTCTATTAGGCAGTCATATAAAAATCACTACGAAAATTTCGTTTTATTTCTTCCTTTTTATAATTTCTTTAAAATTCATTATAAGTATTTATCATTGCTATAATACATATGCTGCCCATCCGGTATAGTGACGCTGACTGTTGTGCTCTTGGGCCTGAGTTCGAATCCTAGAGAATGGCATGATGTTTGTGAATGAAAACTGCCTTCGCGGCATGGGGTTACTCTAAATAGCTGTCGAGCCACAAGTCCCTTCGAGAGGTTGGTGTAAGGGGAAGGGGAAGATAGATGGGAGGCACCTGATGACCCCTAGGGTGTTCTTCAAAATTGTGTTGGAATCGAACCAATTTACACTGTTACCTGAATGGTGCTCAAAGCTAAAGCTAACGGCAGGCATACAACTAGCCCCTTGCAGCGATGAAAGTCGTGGGCCTTGATCTGATGTTACTATCGATCAGTTGGCATAAGTAACAACAACAATGGCGTATACTGGATCAGTGGCGTAACATACACCCCCGCAACCCCCACATCGCGGGGGGCAGGATTCTAGGGGGGGGCAAAGCCTGACTGATTCCAAGTACGTACCCATTGTAAGATACAGCTTGAGGCCCAAAACCTGACTTTGCAGGGGAGGCCCTAATATTTTCCTTTAAGCCACTGTACTGGATGCCTTAAAAGTAGCGCCCATACTCTGCACAGTGTGACGTTTGAAAAAATTATTGGTAGTATGATAATTAGGAAATTAAATCTTTGGTTTATTTACGTCACAGCAATTAATCACAGTATATACATATACATTGAAGTTTTTCATAATATTGATTGTTTCATTCGTGTTCAGAATATGTTATTTGTGAGGGAGGAGGCAACACAACCGTTCTCTTCAGTATCTTCCACGGAATCCCCTATCCCCTCCATGGTCTTGGGATGAGAGGGGGGGGGGGGTTCATTCCGACACCCTGAATTACACTCGGAGTTTCCGGCTCACAGGTGTCCAGCCGTTAGGCTTTCCCACGCTCATAGGTTGACATAGCGATGTCAGATGACGAGACCCTGCAATATTTAGGGGTGCACGTGTGCCTAGGAACTGTGTTATCCTATCCACTGAAAAATGCCGATTTTTCCGCGAAGTCACGAAAACGTCACAGCAGCCAGATTCCTCATTGATAGTACATGAAAAATGCCCAAAAAGCCCTGTACCTGTATGATCCATAGTATACTAGAAAAATGCGTTAAGAGGAAAATACTTAAAATAGGTATTAAATTGTATATATAATGACCATTTTCAAAATTAATCATGAATTTTGACATTTTCCTCAATATTTTTTTTAATTTATTATCTTTACGTGACCAGAATTTTAATTATACAATA
>BMAV01015112.1:119986-141049 GCA_019973955.1 Trichonephila inaurata madagascariensis
AAATTGAAGACGTCTGTCACAGGCGGCAGAGTTCTACCACAGAGTGATACAAAAGTGGATCCCACGATTCGACAAATGTCTCAATTCTGGTGGTGACTATGATGAAAAATAGCTGAAACATTGCTGTACTTGTTGCCAATAAATATGTTCCTGAAAGTGTGAGTTATTTTTTTTAAAAAAAAAATAGGGAAACTTACCTTCTGGATGCGCCTCGTATATTGCTTGTGTAAGGGGGCTCTATAAAGGAAATTGTTCTTTAAAAAGGGCTGATGTTGGAAAAGGTTTGGGAACTTCTGCTTTACACAATTGTAAAATATTTATTTAGTATTAAAATTGATGAGTATTTTTTCCCCTCGAAAAAAAATTTTGAACGAAATGCGAACTATATATATATTGTTGTTCTTAGTCAATTTTGAAGCATTACCCCCTTCAAAACAGCTAATAAAATACAAAGTACTGTAAAAAAACATAGATTGACATGTGAGGGAGCCATAAAATTCTACGCAATTATTTCACGGTAGATAGGGGAAAAAACGAAAGCCTAGTTGATAAAGTTGAGATTTTCTAATGTGAAATTTCAAGTTTAATTCTACTACAAAGACATCGAGAAGGTTAGTAATTAAATAACAGGATTTGTAAGTCTTCATTGAGGATGGTAGGAGGCCTTAAATAATAGTCCATGGTTTTGAAGACAAGAATGGGTTAAATTTATAACGGTCATATGTAGTAGCGCACACAGAAGTTTTCCAATGGGGAGGGGTCCAGGGTCGAAAGTTCACCATTCTTGTATCGTGCTCCTTTTGATTTTGTCGATTTTGTGGAACAAAAAACGGTAAAAAACTAATTATTGAATAAACAATTAGTATTAATAAAATTAGTCATTAAAAACAAATATTTAATTAAATTTTACGTATTATATACTTAAAATTATAATCAATCGGGAAAAAAATTAAGGGCTTGGGGGGGGGTGTCCGGACCCCTAGGGCACCCCCTTGTGTGCGCCACTGGTCATATGATAAACACAAACACGTGTTCTTCATTGATTAACTAACTAACTTGTCCTTGTTCTGTTTATAAAGTTTAGATAAAATTTCAAAATTATATAATTGGTTACAAATGTTGAAGTATTATGGAAAAAATTCCATCATAAAGATTTTAAAATTAAAAGGAATCTTATATTATGCATTTACTTATTTTGCTTGTTTATGTACGGTATTATTGTTGGCAAATATGTATTTTTTAAAATGAAGTTTCTGCCAAAGGCACAGAAGTTTCCAACAGCGAAAACGCATGAACTGATTAGTTTGAAGACACATGACTGTATTTATCATGTAACTCTGACGTAACAGAATTTATGAACTGATTGGCTGGAAATACGCGATTGTATCTTGTGGCTATGACGTCACGTGAATTTAGTCCATTTGGTTTATATAGAATAACCACTTTTTGAATAGCTAAAAATTTGTCTCTATAAACAAATTCTTTTCATTTTGCGGGGGGGGGGAATGTAATTCTGTCTTCAATATATATATATATGCTTATAAAATTTAAAAATTATCGCTAGTAACCCATTGTTAAGCTATACTACAGCAATGGACAAACGAAATAGACACAAGCAGAAAGGTGCTCGCATTACTTATTAGGAATTAGCAAAACGTGGAAGAATTTGCATAATCAGCAAGCCACATCACTGGATTCGCAAGCATCCGGATCTTCCGAGAGTCATCCGGATTCTCCTGGACCCCCTTGTTGTGGTGTTTTCTTTGTTCACTTCCGGTTGCTGCCTCAACCACCAACACCCACCAGGAATAACAGTTTTGAGCGCGCCGAGATGAATGCCTCGCGTTCCACTGTGCATGAGGTAGGGTTTTGGGCTTTGGACCAACAGCTTCTATTTCAAGATTAACCCCCTTTCATCTCAATAAGCAGTGAACATTTACGCGAGACGGGTGTGTGCGTGCGTGCGTGTTTCTGCCTACTTTGGAATATACACATATTCAGAGACTGTCATGAAAGATAAATATAAGTAAGTCCCCCTCTTTTGAAGAATATTTTCCCTTCCTTTTTTTTTTCTGATTGAAAAAGCTTTGGAGAATCGATAGTATCGTTTCATTCCAGTTGATTAATTCCAATATCGTCTTTATATCTGTTCTTATTTTCAATATTTTCCTATGTGATGAATTTTCAAATTTTTAAAATTAAAATAAATCTATTAAATTTTGGGGAGTTAAAACTTTCAATTTGATTAAATTTATTAAAATAGGAAATGTTGTTAAATTAGTGTGATTAATTACGTCAAGAATTGTGATTTTGAATAAGTGTACAAATGGATAATTTTTTTGTTTTGATATTTAGTGTCGGTTGATTTAGAATATACGTATAAATTGCTTTAGAAATTACGAAAAATTATTTCAATGCAATTTTAATTTTTTTGTCAAAAAAAAAGTGAAGATATAATGACATATTTTTAAAACTTTCTTCTATAATAATATTTTGCTTATACATAGCTAGGACTTCAATGTCGAGAATGAACTAAAACTTTTGAAATATATAATTTAGAAAAAGATTTATTCATGTTTATTATATAAGAGTATAGAAATTTTAGCAAAACAATCATTATTATTTTATTTGATCATAACTCTGAAAATACTGCGAATTTTTCAAAGATTTTAGTTCAATTCCGGTGTAGAAGTCCTAGCTATATGTAGGCACACACACAAAATATTATAGAAGCACTTTTCATAAAAGGAGAATGTTTTGAAAATACATTATTCTTTCTTCACTTATTGCCAAAAAATTGCATTTATAAGTAGTTTTTTTTCTTGCAATAATATTCTTATAACAGTTTTATATCTATATTCAAATTCACAACTGCCACTAAATATCAGAAAAAATTATTCATTTATACACTTCCAAATCATGGTTTCGAACGTAGTCAGTCATCTTAACTTCATTCCAATTGATTTATATAATTGTCCATTTATTCTAAAAAGTTATGTTTGACGTTCTTTTTTTTTAATTTTGGGACAAGTATTGATAAATCATAGAAATATTTGTTGCATAGTAATATACATACAGTGGAATCCGATACAGAGCTATTGATCAAGCCTCACTATTTAATTACCGTCTGCTAGTGTTTGTAATTTAATATTCAGTTCATTTTGAAATAATCGTTTGCTTTACATAATTAAACTCTCGCGAATTTCGCTTGGTATTCTATTTTATCACATTTCTGCTACAATTTATTTATACCAGCTTAGACTGAACAGGTTAATGTACAGGTTAGTAAAAATGTACTGCAGTCCTAAGGAAGTATATATAATTTTATGCTTATTCTAACCTTTTCAAATAATAGTTTACATATATTTTATACAGAAACCGGAAATAATGAAATCCTACTAAAAATATTTATCTGCTTAAATTATCTTTTTATTTTTATTTTTAAAGACTATAAACTGATTGTATTTTCATTAGATTTTTAAATCATTTAGAATATCTTTTACTTATAACGTATTTCTGCTGGCTGAAGTATTTCTAAAGCATACTTTTCAGTCTATAGATTTGTTTTTTTTTTTTTTTGTTCTTTTAAAAAAGAATTTTCATGACAAGTTATCTGATTAAAATTGTTAATTTATCATGATTTGATATGCATTTAGAGTAACTGTACTAGAGGTAAATTATATAAGTGATCTAAAATTTAAGGAATAAAATCGTATTTTATGAGGTATATTTATCTCAGTTTTCTTTTTTCAACTGCCAAACTCTTATGATTGCTATCTTTAGTGCGGTTTTCTGTTTTCTGTGATATTCAAATTTCAAAGAGCAAGGACAAAGTTATAATTCAAATAAAATATAGGAAGCATTATTCAGTATTTTTATGCAAAATTATATTCTTATCATGATGAATTTTTTTTTATCATCGCATAAAATTTTATCACCAAGAATTTTATGAAATTTTATTGTTGCATTTTTTTTCTTCAGTGATACTAATTTTAAATATCTTAAAACTATTATCATTGTCTTTTTCGCAATATTTCGAATTGGGATTTATTGTACTTCTGATTCATTTTAAATGAAAATATATTTTTTTTACAGATTATTTATCCCGTGTACATTTTAGTATAAAAATATAGAAAAAACATTTGAAATTAAAAAAATTTTGAATTTTAAAGCAAATCATTTGTATGGAATAACTACTTCAAACCTTGGGGAAGAATAATTAGTGACGAAGTCATATGGTACCATAACATGCCAAGACGGCTGTCAAATTAAGTAATTCCTGAAAGATTTTCACACCAACATGGCGGACATGTCCTTAAATTCTGAAATATTTAACCCTGTTTTCATTCGCTTCTTAGATTTCTGATTATTTATAAATTAAGATTATACACATCCTCGGCAGGCTTAGTTTTTCATACGAGTCAAAAAGCATTTTAAGATAAATTTTTATGATATCGAACATTTTTGAAAATTAAGCTCATTACTGGTGAAAGCGGGCATGAACTGTGACAGTCAAACTTTCCTCTTCATGTTTTAAATGCCTTAACGCAAACTTTTTACTACATGTATTAGATGATATCTTTTAATGCTTCGTATCTTTTGATAGAAAAGAATTTGGAGCATTCTCTTTGTTATTTTCTACTAAAAATACTGTTTACCGCATAAATAATATTTAATTCTCTTCAGTTTTGATAAATTTATTGGTTTTTGTAATATAAAAGTAGTCACGATCTATTAACGGTTAATTTAGGCCTAGTTCAATGGGTTTAATTCATGACGGTCACATGATAAAGACAATCACGTAATCTTTAAATTAAAAACTGACATTAAATTTGTACTTATTGTTCTATTTGTAAAATTTAGATACAATTTCAATTTTATAATTGAGTAAAAATTTTTAAGCATTAAAGAAAAAAATTTCCTCAAAGTCTTTTAAATTAAAATTTTTTTTTTATTATACGTGTACTTTTAAATCAAGTGCATTTTGTTTAATTGTATACGTTATTATTGTTGAAAAACATATACTTTTTAAAAGAAAGCTTCTGCAAAAATCAAAAATTGGCAACAACGAGCTGGATTTACTGATTGGCTGAAAGAACATGATTGCATTAATCCTATGACCAATGATGTCATATGAATTTATGAACTGATTGGCTGGAACGCGTGATGAATTTAGAAAATTAAAAATAGTCATGAGAAAAATCGATCGACCATGACAAGAAGAGCCTTGTTTCACCTCTTCGATATAAACTGGTTCGTTTAATCCCAAAGAAAAACAGACACAAGAAATTAATGAACGTAGTTTAGTATAATATAACTAATTAAAATAATTTCAATTATTCGATATAAGAAAAGGAATTTATATCAAGGAAGATCAGTGCAATGTAGGAACCTACAAAACTCAGTGGCGTAACGTACACCCCCGCATCGTGTGGAGGGTAGGATTTTAGGGGGCCCAAAGTCTGACTGATGCCAAGTACGTATCTTTTGTAAGATACGGTTTGGGGCCCAAAATCCTTGGGGCTTGGGACTTTGCAGAGGGCCCTAATATTCTCCGCTACACCACTGATGAAACCGATAACATTATTCTATGCTTACTGAAAAGAAGAGTAGAAAAGTTGAGTACCACATGATTTGGTCAAAGCCAAAATTCTTTTCGTGATGTTCGATTTATTAAGCATTAATTCCCATTTCGTCAAACTCAAAATCCTCTCCTGGAACAGTATTGAAAACCCTTGTTCAAATTACATGGTCTGAAGCTGAGTAACTTTTTTGAAACTGTCAATGTGGCCAAGGCAGCCTGGGGGTTATGGTCATGTAGCTGGCGTATCTTGAGCTCAAACCTAGTGCCTTTGAAGACCTGCCGTGTAGAATGGTCTGATGCACGATACATCTGTCGAGACTTAAAGTTCTCGCGTTGGCATGATGTGGAAGTTCGTAGAGGAAGGGGGGGGGGCAACACAGTTGTCGTCCTCATCAGTAATCGAGGTCCGTTCCCAATAGCTCTCGTGTCACTTTATAGTGCGTTAATAAACGCCCAATTCTCTTTAATGTAACATTAGAAAAAGTGGTAAAAGATTCCAACATCGATATCAGAGGAAATATCTTTAATAAACCAATATAATTGTTGACTTTTGCTGATGACATTGATGTCATTCCTCGAGCATCCACCGCACTAAGACGAGTCTTCTTATCCTTAGAGAAAGAGGCCCTCAGGATGGGACTGAAAATCAATGAGAATAAGACCAAATATATGTCTTGCACTAAATCCTGGTTTAACCATTCCATCTTTAAAATTGAAGAGTATAATTTTGAAGTTGTTGACAGTTACACTTATATTTAGGTTCTGAAATTAATAGAAACGACTGTACTACTGAAATCCAAGAGAATTATTACGGAATACGAAATCTTAAAATGGAATAGGAAAATACATGAAATCAAATTTAATCGAAAGAAAAACGAAGGTTCAATTGCATAAAAGTCTTTTAAGATCAGTACTAACTTATGCATGTGAAATTTGGTCCATGTCTCGAGCAGATCAGAATATGCTAAGTGTCTACGAAAGGAAGATTCTAAAATTTATTTTTGGAGGAATTCAGGAAATTGGAACGTGGCGAATAAGATCAAATTTGGAGCCCTATCACTCATGTGTTAATTTCATCAAATTACAAAGAATTAAATGGGCAGGCCACGCTGTCAGAAAAGACGAAGACCGCAACACTAAAAAAGTCTTCAATGTCTAACCAATTGGCACGCGGAGGAAAGGCAAGTCAAATCTGATGGATTGATGGCTTATAAAAAGATCTATTAGTTCTGAAAACTAAAAATTGGAGAACTCAAGCAGGTAGAAGGTTGGCCTGGAAAAGATTTCTTGAGAAGGCCAAGGCCGACCCTGAAGTGCCTTGGAGGCCTTGGATTGAGTGGCCTCCCTTGGCCACTCAATCAAAGAGTTGATTTTTCTAATCGTAATCGAATTATACATATGGACGTTTTTCATATCTTTTTTTTAATGCTACTTTAAATAAAAGGACAACTTTTCCTTTGAAATATATTTTCACAATTTACTAAAAACCAGTAAATTCAGGGAACTATGTGTAGCAAGTACATAAATTCATAATGTTAACAACGAAGCAAAATTTCGAATATTACTTCCCTGTTGAAATGTCGCATTATTCAGCAATCGGTACTTTCTCATAGTAAATTACTAATCATGCGGGGAGGAAGCTGCATCAGAAATGTCGTAATAGTTGCAATTCCGATATCATTTAGAATAAAAACTTAAAAAAATACGCTTTCACATTAGGGAAATTGATATCTTCAAACAGAAAGCACTGATTTGTCGGACGTTTATTGAATTTCGAAACGAGATTCTCGACATAACGTAATCGTATATCCATTTAAACAGACAGTGTATGAAAATTAGAAGGCGCAAAAAAAGAATCCAAAATGTAAGCAAATTTATATTTTAACATGTCTTATATTTTCAGGATTAATTCGAAATTTAATAGTTGAATATTTCGCGTTTTGGCGTTTCAATTTTTCCTTTTCTACTCCATGCAGCAAAATAGCGAAATTTGAATCGTAAAAGCTGATTTATATTATCTCAAATTCCAGTCTGCGAAAACAATGGCGTTGCAAAATACAAAACATGGCGCTACGAATTCTCACCTTCCAGACAATTCCCAACAGTTATCTTCGCATAATAAACGCACAGGCGGAATTTGTTTTGAATAGGTTTAGTCGGCAAATACATCTAATTTTAGAACGGCATTTAGAAAAAAGTATACTGTCAAAACTGTTTTGGTTTCGTTCTAAGTCAGAACTAAAAAAATTTTTATTCATACGGAATGCCAGACTTGTTTTCATAAAATAATTTATCCTTAATGTGTGGAAATTTAGAAGCCGATTCTGTCGGTATTTTTCTTAGAATCATAAAAACGCGGGAAAACTGAAGTAGTTGAAACCATTGTCTGCAAATACTAGTTGACGATGGATGTTTACGTTGTAATAGTGTAATGCGTATTTAAAACCTTGTCAATGCTTTTTGAGAAATAAATAGTATTATCTAAAGAACGATTGGTATTAGTAAAAAATGATGGTAATAATTACTTTGAAACATAAACGCCATAATCAATGAAAATATATATTTGCTCTTTGTATGATTTAATATTTTTCCCAAGACTTTTGAATCCGCTCCGCTTTTGTCAACTTTTGCTTTTAGCAGAAACTTTCTTTTAAAAGTACATACTTATCAACAATAATAACTCTCACTGGGAAATAAAATGCAACTGTTTCAAGAGAATTTTGTAACATAAGACTTTTTAGTACTTACGTATTATCGTAACCCATTGGCGACATTATACGAAACGTAGCACAGGGTAGCCAATTCAGCGCGTACGACATATAGGAAATCCAGGTTGCCAACTTGGCGAGTTATTAATAGATTTGGCGATTGTTGAAATAATACGTAAATACAGATTTTCTTTAAAAAAATTTGAGAACTTTTTGAAGAGGCTTAGTGATTGAGCATCCTTATCCAATTATCACATTTAAAATTTTATCTAAATTTTACAAGCCTAATGTCAGTTTGAATTCAATGGGTACACTTGATTACATTTATCATGTGACCATCGTGAATTAAGCCAATTAAATTTAAATAAATAAATATAAATCAAAATTTAATAAAACAAGTATTATAAAGAAAAATCTGGTTATAAAATTTAGTTCTAAGAACTTGTATCAACATTACTTATAACATCTCGAAACTGAATTAAATTTACGCAACTATGTTTTTCTTGTTAGTTCACAATCGGGATATTATTCAATGATTGTTTTTCCTTATTTGGGAATAGAATTTTTATTTTAAAATATTCTACAAAACTTGAGAATTCCTTTTAAATAATTCATTTTTACTTTTAATCAGTTTTTGTTTTTCATTAAACTAAATAAAAAACGATTCTTTATTAAATATTTAAGCAGAAAGGTCCTTAAACTTTCATTAAAATGTCAAATAGTCTAGTATACCCCTTCGTAAAAAATTTCTCGATTTTTATTAAAATATTTAATCCTAGGTGTTTTATAATACTTTTTTTTTATCAAAAGAAATGTTTTTATAATAATATAATCTTTATATTAGGTAATATATGAATCGATATTTTTCAGTTAAGATAACTACGTTCGACCATGATTTTGAAAAAGCTTTTGAATGTATAATATTTTGATATTTAGTGTCATTTAAATTGAAATATGCATGAAAGATTGAGAATATTATTACAAGAAAAATTATTTAAATGCAATTTTCGGCAAAAAATGCGGAAAAAATTTTTTCAAAGCATTCTACTTTTATAAAAAAATGTCTCTTTTTTAATAATATTTCCCCTATCCATACCTAGATCATCTATAATACCGCAGCTGAACTAGGATTTTTGAAAAACTTAATATTATTTTCAGAGTTAGGATCCATTTTAAAATAATAACGGGTGCGTTTTTGTTACTATTTTTCAACTCTGATGCATTAAAATATGAATAAATCCACTTCTAAACTATGTATTTCAAAAATCCAAGATTCAACCTCTGTACAGAAGTTGTAGCTGTATATAGGCAAAATATTATTATTATAGAAGCATTTTTCAAAAAAGAAAACTGTTTTGAAAATGTCGTTTTTTCTTCAAATATTGAGAAAAAATTGTATATAAATAATTTTTTCTTGTAACAAAATTCTTAGAACAATTTTTTTATGTATATACAATTCAATTGACACTAAATATCAAAAAAGTTATTCATAAACACTTTTTTTAAAAAAAATCTCGGTTCCGAATGTAGTCAGTTGTTTTAAAATCCGGCTACGTTTCTAAATCAATGTTTGACTGAAATTCAAAAACTTTCTTATCCTTGCCATTTTGTGTAGGATAAAACATTGAGGAATCAGAAAGAAACTATTTAATAAGATGAAGAAAGTGGAAGGTCGACGCTGTAAAAGTTGTGTATTTTAAACATCTGATATAATCATTATTTTAGCAAAATAAGAATCCAAACTTTCATGAAGATAGCACTTTTTTGTCGAAGTTTTGTTACTTTAAACCTGATATCTCAAAAATTATTAATGAATGCATTTCTCTTATTTTGTATGCATGTTATTTAAAGTATGATAAATGCAATGAACTACGGATTTAGCTCTAACATCAATAGATGTTTTTTTTTTTTGTTTTGAACACCATGCATTTGAATAAAATTTTCTATAAGAAAATGTGCAATGAGCCATAACTCTTTGGTTAATTTGAATATAGTTTAAATTTTAGTTCATTGCCTTTATAACTGTTTAAAGTATGTTGTGTAAAAATAATTTAAATATATGGCTTTTTGAATTCCATGTAGAGTGTTTTGAAATTCGGTATAATTTTCATTAAATTTTATCTAAAATACCTCATTTTAATAAATTTAAACTGTCATATAATTTCTTGCTTGGTGTTTTTCATTAATTTAAGTCATAAACACCAACAAAATAAGATAAAATTACCAATAGCATTACATTTTAGAAAACTTGTTTCCGAACGTACGCTGATACCTTAAGTACTAAAGCACAAATTAGCAAGGAATAGCTAGGATGATTTTATTTTTCTCCTCATAAAATAAAGAATTTATATTAAAATATAAACTATAATCTGGCCTAAACTTTCCTAAATTAATTCAATTAAGATACTGCTGGACCTCTATATAATGAAGTCGCTCAATCCCGGAAAAAAGTTCGTTATATGGAAAATTCGTTATATAGAGGTTCATTATTTAATATACTTTATAAACCACATAAAACAAATTTTAAATTCATTAACACTATATATTAAACAAAGTAATTATTCACACCTTTTTTAATTAATATATGTTTGTTTTATATATCTTACCCATCGAAAAAGGAAGAAAAAAAGAAAAACTGCAAGGAAAACAAGAAAAAAGAATGTCGAAGAATTCACTGTATTTTCAATACTAAGAAAATAATTTTATACTAAAATTAATGAATTTTAAGGACATTTTAAAATTTAAAGCATACAAGTAATATTAAACATACATTATTTTATAATTAGAACACGAGGACTCGGGACAACTCCACTGAGGGTGAAAGAGGATATCGAAGATGTTTCTAGTGAACTGGGCAATGGGGGTTAAAGATTGCACTTCTTGGGGGAAACTTCCAGAACTCTATTGCTCTCGGCGAGTTAAGATCTAATAAGACCAGTTCAAGATTTATGACCACAGTAAAATGAGTTAAAGAGAGAATAGCTTGAAAATTTTCTTGAAATACTTTTTAAAAAAAAGGGAGAACAAAAATTGAATCACAAAAGAAAAAGTTCGTTATATAGAAAATGTACTTCGCTATAGAGAGGTTATTTTACAAAGAAAATCGTGAAATGTTCAAGGTTCGAGGAAAAAGTTCGCTGTATAGAAAAATTCGCAATATAGAGGTTCGTTATATAGAGGTTTGACTGTATTTTAACTATAAATCTGGGAATAAGAAATCTTATTACCGACAAAGAATAATTCGTAGAATGACTGCATTTTACTGCACTAATACCCCGTAGAATCTGTGCTCGCCAAACTGTAACATATATTTACTCGACGCCACTTTCTGTTATTTTCCCCTCCATGTAAAAACAAATAATGTTGAGTGTGTGTGCAATGCACGCTTCATTTCTCATCGTCAACATTCACCGTGACACAATTACAGCGCGTTGTTTTTGGGGTGTGCATTCGCAGCAACCTACTTCTCTGGGCAAGCCTTCCCTCCCCGAAATCCATACATCACTTTATTTATGCCGGGATGATGCTCCTCTCCATCAAGGGCCCCCTCTCTCTCTCTCCTTCACGTGCCTGCCATCAACCAACGGCCTTGAAGGAGGAAGTTGTGAATGGATTCTGTCACATCAACATCACACATGGCTAAAGGATGAAAATTTAGATCTTCTTCCAGAAGATTCTCTGTTTTGTAATGAATCATGTGGCTAGCACACTGTTTCTGGTTGTTTCTTGTGTTCCTTCCATCTCGAAAATACATGTTATTTCGATTTTTTTTTTTTTTTTTAAAATTTCTCTATTTTTTAAATGTTTGTAAGTTAAGCTTGAATCCTTACGTTTCATTTACTCATACGTGTAAAAGCAATGACCCATATTACGTGAATCAGCTTAAAAACTTTTGCGTGACTTTAGTGAAACAAGTACAAAAATACTTTTCAACGAGTGGGAGGTTTGACATCACATTTTGAGACTAAAGTTTCGCTATGCGTGTAAGTACAGCGTAGGTTTAAAAATCTGTTTTATTTTGAACAATGATAGATGATTATTGGTATTCTTCCCCCAAAAAAGAAAACTATTAATGTTATTCATTTTCGAATTTTTTTGTCTAATATTTTATGAATATATCCAGTTTTTTAAAGTCACGCTTTGGGATTTCATTTTTTTCTCCTTCATTTTTGATTGGATACTAGTGGTATTCTCGATCAATTCCTGTGGCAGAAAAATAGACAAAAAAAAATTATTTTCGTGCAGTAGAAATCGATATATTGTTCAGTATTCACCCTTCACTTTTTTCATTGTAAAAAACTGGTTTTTAATTTTACACTTTTCTTTGATTAGATTTCAAAACACATGTGATAAGAAATTTTTATTATACATAACATGCGTGTGAGAGAGTATTTAGATTATTTAATTAATACATTCTAAGTATTTGAAAAAAAAATATTTAAAAAAGGTTTGCACCTGTTTTGGGTTTGAATAGTTCAATGGTCATCGTCACCAACTTTAAAACCAGGTATTTTTTAGTCAATCACAAAACTAAATTATTAATTTCCACTCTGTAGAGAAACAAGGAGTTTTATATTAACTAAATAGGATGAAAGATTAATCAAAAATATACAATTTATTTTCAATAAGAATATTAACATAAATGACTTGTTTGAAATTAATGTTTCCCTTTGTGTTATTTTAATATTAGCCTTATTTTCGAGGTTTCACATAAAGTTATGTCAGAAACTATGTCATTTCAAAATTAATAACGCTATTTCAAAGCTTTGAAAATTTTCCTAAACTCTTATAATGTTACTGGAAAGCCTTCTAACTTTTTCACAATTAATAATTTTTGAAAATAAAAATTCATTTACATAATCAAATAAAAACAATAGCTTAATGTATCGATTGTATTATTTTTTTATATTCGAAATTCATTAAAATCTTTTACTTATTTTTTAAAAATTATATAATGTGTGGCATAACTATATATTAGTGCTTGAAATCTCTGAACTGTGCTAAACAAAGAATAGTTGGTTATTTATTTTTAAAAAATATAATGTTTCAAACTATATATTAGTGCTTGAAATCTCTGAACTGTTAAACGAAGAATAGTTGGTTACTTATTTTTAAAAAATATAATGTGGCAAACTATATTAGAGCTTGAAATCTCTGAACTGTTAAACGAAGAATAGTTGAGGATGAGAACTGCAACGAAACCACACCATTACTACTTTTAGTTCCACCTCTTCACTTCAGCCTTTAGAAGAATTCTAAAACGCCTTACATCCCTCCCTGTACCCTGTTGCATCAACGTTTCTCTTTTAATCCCATTAGATGGTATCTTTAATCAACGAACGCCAAATGAGCTCTCGGAAAAGAATGAGGTGATCTCTCATTCAGAGTTTTTATTTTGGGCATGGCAGAAAACCACAGTTTGGCTGATTGGCGACTCATCGTTTGGCGACATAAGCATTTCTCTTGACCCACGACGCAGATTTGGCATACTCTGCGCTATCTTCACGTCCTTCCTTACTTTGTGGAACAATGATCTGAACTTGTGGTCCGTGAACCGACAGGGAAAGGGTTGTTAAAAAGGGGTTGAATCATAGGATTTTTTTTAATGTTTTGTTGCTGCTGTCCCAAATGAGTAACTCTGAAATAAGTAGCTGATGTATGTATACTTCAGTTATAGAATAAACTTTCTTAGATGCTTTTTACACTTCGTTTTATTTTTAATTTATCGAATTATAAATAATCTATGATTGTTATGGGACAGAAAAATGTCGAACTTTTCTAAAAGAATCGGATTTTTAAATTTTATTTGGAGTGGTGGGAGGTTAAATATTTATTAATAAGAAACAGGAAGGAAAAACTCCACTGAGTAACTGTAACACAAAAATGATATATTAGGAATTGCACTTTTTTGATAATATCAATGGAGACGAACTTCTTAGCTGGTGTTATAAGACAAAGATATAAACTTTACCCTTTATAGGAGAATTTTTTTCTAGTAATGTTACGTTAAAATATTTTTGGGATTAAGAATGATTTAAAAAAAGAAATCGATCTTGCTCTTTCCTTAAAATTAATTTAATTTTAAGACCATGTTGGTGGGAAGTATGTATTCCACCACTCAGTGGGATCTGTTGAGACAAATATTATTCAACTCAACAAACAAAAATGTAATAAAATTATAGAACATTATAATTTGAAAAATAATTAATTTTTAAAATGAATTTCACAATTTTATATTTAGGTAATTGTAATTTACTATATTTTGCATTTTATGTAAACTAACGGTATTTATATTTATACTTGTGAATCTGGAAGCAATTACTTTGTAACCTTCTTCATTTTACCCGATTGGCAACAGTCCGTATTTTGGCATTAGACTAGTTGCAACGTTTTGATGTTAGCGCAGCTAAGCCTAATGGAATAAAAAGTGTTCTTCGAATTCTTTAAGCCATTTTTTTATTTTTTTTTAACGTTATAGAACCAAATGGTCATAGATCTATTGTAAGGTAGGACATTTCATGCTTTGCATTTCGCATCACATGATATTTATAAAATATAATTTGCTAATACTAAAATCTTCAAAGGGAATTATAAATCAGATGCATTTTGTGTTCAAACACTTTGTATTTTATACATATTACTTTCCCCGAAATTTCAGAAAACAGGACATCGTGAGATGTACAAACGTATCTTGTTATGTGCTTTAGTAGAGTACAAATGGTAACATTTATGTATTTTTTGGGAAGTTGGAATAGGGTCTCCAACTTTAGTCAATTGTACATCATCTGGAATAGTTTTCTTGTTTCTCGGGAAATACAGGTTGTCCTTTGAGCTAATGACTTGAAAATCTAGAAATCTGTTGTCGTGCTAACCTAAGTGCTAGCAGCGCAAATCATAGGTGGGGAAATAGCTTCCCATTCAACATTTAAAAATTAATGAAGTTGGTGGGAAGTATACGTTTCACACGCGCGCGGTCTTATAAAGGATTAATCAGAAACAGTGCTATCGATTTTACTAAACTAAATATGAAATATTATATTCACTAATTTCTATCCGGTTACCTCGGCAATATATATAAAATCTAAAAGCTTCCCCAACACAAACATTTTAAAAATTTAAGTGACGAATTTCGTATGATGTTGTCAATTTATTGACCTAGCTATAAAGCAGTGTTGGGCAAATAGCGGCCCCCGAGATAGTCAGAAAATCCACTTTGCACCGAGATTTCTTTTCTGTTCTCGACCAAAGATTCGTCTCTTATTTTCCTCTTTTAGGAAAGCAGAATTCTTTTATTAGAAAAACAAAGTATCTGTTTGTTCTAAGGTTAGAGATGATCTTCAGAGTTTGGAGGAAGAGATTACAAGAAGATTTCAGGATTTTAAGAAAATCGATCCTAAATTCAATTTGCTCCCATTACTGATAATATTGATACATCACCTGAGGAGCTACAACTTGAACTTATTGACTTGAAGTTAGATCACAGTGTGAAGGCGTCTTCGGTTAATGTTATAGAATAGGACCCGGGGGAGGGATTTGGTATATTTTTTCAGATATAAAAGAAATGAAAAATTAATATATTTCGGCTTCGCTATCTTTTGAGAGCAGCATATTGTATCATACTTCACATTTTTAATCGAGTTGATCCATTTTTTTATGGTATAAAATTTTTTTGGTGTTTCTTCTCCTATACCGTAATGTTAACTGAGCTGTCTTTTCATATGATAAAATGAAAAAAAAAAGTATTCACGCAATATTTTGAAATTTTAGAAACACTATATTATCAACAAATGTATGAATTAATAATGCAAATTTTTATGAAAATTGTGGCATTTTTCTGTTCGAAAATGTGCTCCACGTTTAGTTCAGGCTGTCGTAATTCTGCCGAAGTCAGCCTTAATGCTATGGCATTGACTTGTATAAAACTTTGTCGGCTGAAAAATTTCTACGTGAAGAAATTAACTAGGGAAATGTTCGTAATATTTAGGTCTGCATATATCTGAGTAAATTTTTTCTTTCATGAAGATCAGTAAGAGTTAATATAGATGTAAGTTGGCTGTGTGACATGAACTTGCATTCTGTGATGAGAATTTCAACAAGCGATCTTACTCTTAATTTAAAAAAAATAAAGTAGAAAAGTGTCATAAGGGTACATTTGTTTCATTAAGGTATTCGACTACGTTCGGAACCTTGATTTTAAAAAGTTCATAAATGGATAATTTTCATGATATTTAGTGTCACTTGGATTAGAATACATGTATAAAATGGTTTTAAGAGCATTATGAAAAAAAAAACTTATTTAAATACAATATTTTGGCAAAAAATTAACGTAGAATAATCTTTTTTCAAAAGGTTCTCCTTTTATAAAAAAAGGCTTCTTTAATAATAATAATAATATTTTGTGTGTGTGTTTATATAAAGTAAAGACTTCTCCAGAGAGTTTGAACTAAGATTTTTGAAAAATTCACATTTTCAGAGTTATTACCAATTGAAATAATGATCGGCGTTTTTTTCTTAAAATTTCTCTCCTCTGTTGTAGTAAAATATAGATAAATCCACTTCTAAGTTGTATAATTCAAAAATTCTTGTTGAGCCTCTGTACAGAGGTCTGATCTATAGACAGGCAAAATATTATTATAATAGAAGCATTTTTCTGAAAAGGAAAATATTTTGAGAAAATGGGTCATTCTATGTTCATTTTTTGTCAAAATATTGTACTTAAATAATTTTTTTATTGTAATACTATTCTTAAGACAATTTTATATACATTTTCTAATCTAAGTGACACTAAATATCATAAATATTATCAATTTATACGCTTTTGCAAAATCACGGTTCCGAACGTAATCGGGATACCTTAAGCTGATTCTCAAATTAAATGCACTTTTACGAAATAATCACAATAAATAAATAAATTGAATAAAACTGCCACTATTTTATTTAACTTACATTTATTGATTTTTATGGAACAATTATTATTTTTTTTCTAAAGTACAAAGTTAACTTACAAATGCAATCATTTTAAAAAGAGGCTCTCTGGTATCTTTTGCTCGCCACAACGTGCCCCTTTGAACCATAGCAATTAACCTCCCCTACAGGAAAGCATATTAGATGCTGAGTATTCATACATCTTTATTTATTTTCTTAAATGTTAATTTATTATAAAAAAGAGCATTTACTTCAGGTCTTCTCATCCATTTCTTCCAGTTTTTTTTAAAATTAGAATAGTATGTATGTAAATTTATATCTGCAGTTAAACCTTTTCTTTTATACATTGGCGAAGATAAATTAATACCATTTAAATTTCAGTGACAGTTAAGGATAAGGAAAATTTTCAGCAAACATTGCAGAAAATTCGGAAACGTAATAATAATGATAAAAAGAATAATAAAAGCCAATGTAAACAATGTAAGATCGTAGGGGTTTCGATGTGAAACCTTTTTTTAGCTTTTATCATCGACGTTTGTGTGTTTTCTTCTATTGTTGTAAGAAGAGCTTGGTTGATAAAAATACATTCGCATATCATTTCTTTTAAATAATAGAATCGTTTCTATGATACTAAAAAGGTTAAGTTTTTTTTTTACGAAATCTATCTTTGAATGATGCAATAGTGTCAAGAAACTGCCGGCATATTTATCAAAAACCTTATTTTTTTTGTTAAAAAAATAATGTTACATAATTTTTTTGCGATTCTAATTTTTATTAAAAAATATTCGTATCAGATATTGTGAGGTATTGTGAAAACTGATGAGTAGCGTAACACTTAAAAAATTAAATGATTTATTTCTTACTTTTACTGCTATTAATTAAATATATTTACAATTAGATACAAATTATTCTAACTATTGTGTTTTTAAACTACAGAATACTTTTTTGATGAAGGAGAAGGAAAAACAACTTTTCTTTTCGAGCGTTACAAGTGGTCTGCCTCTTCACTCTCTTGGGGGTGGGGCAGCCCCTTTTTACATCTCGAATTCTAATAGAGGTTCGGCTTCCAGGTGGGGTGTAGATGTTTTTTTTTCGGCTATGGCCTTCGGTGTGATTTCGGATGAAAGTATTCTTCAATATTTTAAAGGTGCACGTGTGGATATGAACGGGGAATGTTTTCAAGAAAAACATCTATCAGCTGCGGGCGGAAAAAAACTTTTTTTTTTTCTTTGACCTTGTTTATTCAACTTTGTACAGTTGTAATAGAACATCAATCTGATCAGCCAAGCTTAATCTTTTTATTTACCTGTTTCAGTTGTATTTAAATTTCATATTTAGTTTTAAAACAATACAACTAGGGATTGTAATACCCGTATAAACCGAATACTGGTATTTTGAGCCATTTGTACAACTTTGTAATACCGGTATTCACAAGTTTAAATACTGTTTTTCGATATTTACTTGTAATTTTTAAAATTGTCTCCACTATATGTTCAGGGATCGCCAACATTCTAAAATAGTATACGTTTTTATATCTCCCTAACGGGGAAATTGCCTCGTACAACAAGAAGTGATAAAAAATTGTGAATCACAAAAACATCCATGGAGGCGGGCCAAAAATAAGATTAGATCGATACTGCACAGCGCAGGATTCGTAGTCTGATATTCGTATCTTAAACAAGGTTGTAGCTGTGAAAAAAGGGGAAAACTAAAGTATTTTTAAATTGAGAGTTTGTTATACTTTTTTTGCATATTTACTGTACAATTATTTTAGTTTTTATATTTTTCATTTCATACCCCCAAAACATACATACAAAATAACGTACCAAAGTTTTGATGCCGTGGGTTTTGAAACGGTAAATTTTTCACAAAAATTTCGTTCTAGTTTTATGACAATTTCAGTTATGCAAGTTTTTTTAAGATACATTTCAAAAAATTTTTATGGGGCCAAAGATTGAATAGTGATATTTTTCATTTTTTTGATTTAAATAAGACGTTCCTTTTTCTTTTTTGATTCTTTATATACTGTTATAATTTTAAATTAAATTGTTTTTGGATAAACTCTAATAAAGGGGAAAAAAAAAAAAAAAAAAAACACCTGTGTTTCTTTTCGAAATTTCTTCACCGGTATTAAAAAACGGATCCCGGTATTAAGATCTAAAAAAATGAATACCCGGGATTAACTTTTGGGCCCATATTGCAATCCTAAATATTAATAACTCTTTAGTTTTAAAAAAAAAACATAGACTCAAAGAAAAATTTGGTCCCTGTATTCCTTAGGAGATTAATAAAACCGTGGAAAAAAACCCCCAAAAAAAATATTGTTTTCCCAGAGAATATGTCAAAAAAAAGAAAAAAAATGAAAACAACAAGGGAGGTCAAAATATTCTCTCTACTCTTGCATGGAAATGCACATCCGGTAAGGAGCAGCAAGTTGTAAATCAAAAGCAAACAATTTTTTTTACCCTTCGAGTCCCCTTTTGTCTGTTTGGCGAATGCACTATTTCCAAGGTCTCGGAAAAAGAGTGAAGAATTTCTCTGAGAAATGAAATTCGTTTTCTTGTTCTAAAGCTGCAGTCGTTTTAATATTTCATGATGTGGAAGCCAAATATTGCGGCAACTACTGAACTAAAATATTTAAGACTTTGTTTGGCGAGACGAAAGAAATTATTTTCTAATACTCTGCAGAAAGAATATAAACCTTTGCCTAACAATTTTGGCTTTGTCTGGCTGTCATTTTAAGTCACACATGCACCCTGCTTGAAATTGTGAACTTCTTCACTGGAGACGTGCTAGGCGAATTTATGCGGCCGCGGCAGCCTAGTGGTTATGGCCACGAACTCCTTATTTACGTGTCAGAGTTCAAACCCCAGTCACGAAGAGTGAACCCCCCTCCCACACAACATAGAGAGGTTGAGGCGTATGTGTTAAATCTGTCGAAGTTATCTCGTGGCATGGTGCAGGAGAGGAAAGGTTTAGGTGTTATCCTCATCACCTACCGAGATTCAGAAGTACTAGGTCAGTCACCAGTGACGTAACGGAAAATATTAGCACCCCCCCCCTGCAAAGGCAGGCTTTGGGCCCAAGCCCTAGTACAGTGATGGTGAATCTATGACCCGTGGGTCAGACATTGACCCACGCAAGCTTTTTAACTGACTCACGATTGCTAGGCAACCACTTGTTTACTTACGAGGGTTTATAAAGATTTTCTAATTTGTGAGGACTATTTATATTCTGTTTGAATTTTTCAAGCCCATTGACACAAATGCAATTTAAATCCTGTCTATAACCTTCAGTTTGATTGTTACAGTTCCAAACACTGGCGTAGCTAGTCCTAAGTGGACCCTGTATCTAAATTCTTTGGAGGCCCTTTTCGGTGAGCTGTCAATATTTTATGGTCTCTTCTTACATATTTTGGAGCCCCTGAAGCTTGGGGGGCCCCGTATCATCGATACGGCGGTAGCTACACCCCTGATTCCAAAGCCACGCGAATGACAACAAATGTATATGAAAGTATGTATTATTTGAAATAAAGCAAAAGTGTTTACAAAATATCAAATGAAGTGTATAATTTTGCTCACATTTTGTTTGTTGAAAAGCAATCGGAAACCAAAGCTAAAAACCATATTTTAAGCACTTTCTTCAGATAAATGCACTATTAGTTATGTTTGTGAAAGAGACTTCATAGCCCTTTTATTTAAAAGCCAATTGAATTTAAATATGTTTAGTTTTAAAAATACTCTTTTTAAAACTTTTTAAACTTAACTCTGGTGCAAATGGGCATTAGTGACCCAGGATAGTACTAAAAAATATGAACAAATTTTACCCACGTCTCCAAAAAAATTC
>BMAV01015113.1:0-14645 GCA_019973955.1 Trichonephila inaurata madagascariensis
GTGTGTGTGTGTGTGTGTGTGTGTGTGTGTGTTCTACACGGCATTTGGGGACACACTGTACTGTATAAATGTATCGCGTGGTTCAAGAACGCACAATACTTTTATGTGTAAGTCCATTTATTCTCAAATATAAATCCGTTGTCTTTCATTTCATCTCCAAAATATTGGTAGACGATAACATAAAATATTCATGAAATCTGTTGAATGGGAAAGAAAGAAAAAGATGTATTTTAAATAAATGTACGAAGAGTTGTTCGATTTCTTACGAATTTGCTTTTGAAGTAAGAAAATAATGTCATTATGCATTAGCATATTTTAAGAGAGATTATACAGAGAATGAAGACAAAAATACAATACTTTTCCTACTCGAGACACTAATTTTGACGCAGCAGACACTAATTTTTATACCAATGCTTTTTTACAATTCTTATATTTAATTTCGTTGTTATCTACATAGTTGTATACTCTTCGATATTCGAATATTCTACCACCGCAAGTTTTGCTAGAACAATATTTTTAATACTAAATAACGGGGTTTTTTTTTCACTTATTTGTTTATTCATTACATTTTCAATATGACAACGGTTGTCAACTAACTGTAGGTGATGAAATAAATGTATTAGCTGAATCTTTCCATAGTCTGTCTGCTTACACGCTGTAGCATTTCTGGCCTTTGTATTAATAAAATATTAATAATAGACATAGTTTAAGCTTATTAATGTAGAATTAAATAGAACTAAATAATATATTTTTTAAAAATTTGATAAGAATTTCCTTTTATATGGCTTTAAAATGCCTTTTACTAATATGCCGTTAGAAAAAATTTGGAAACACATAAGAGTAAATATAAACCTAAAGAAAAATAATTTTTTACGGTTGAGTATGTCATGTGGCTGAATCCATTTCTACACACTAATTAATTACTTAATTCATTTAATTTTATTTATTCTACGAAACAATAAACAATCATAAAATGTTTTAATACTGATACGAGGATGAGTCGGAAAGTAGGTTTCCCCTGTCGACTGTGGCCAGAGTTGTGTATGAAAGTCAAAATATAGAATGAGATATTAAAGGTAAGATATAACTTTATTTTCCCACATAAGTACCAAGTAGTAAGTCATACTACTTGATAAGTTTCAAAAAACCCTCCAGGAAAACTAAGGGCTTTGACTACGGAAGAAGCGTTTACTTTTGAGTGGACTTTTTGGAGATTGGAACCAGGCTGTCACAGTGCCTACCCGTTATTGTGACACCCTGTTTTAAATTGAAAGAGGTGATTCGGAAAAGGTGGCCTGGTCTTCTCAGATATGGAATTCTGTTGCTGAATGACAATGCGAGACCACACTCGGCGACGGCAACGCAAAACCATATTGTAACTCTTGGTTGGAAGCGCTGACACTTGCATTGTACACCTGATCTCGCACCAAATGACTTTCATCTGTTTCTGGCTTTGAAGAAGAATCTCGCCTGAAGGCGCTTTGGAAGCAAAGCTGAAGTCAAACAAGCCGTTAAATGCTCCTTCCGCTTGTAAAGCCCTGAATTTTTCCTATAAGTTTTTTTAAGCTTATCAAGCGGTATGACAAATGCCACAATGTACTTGGTACTTATGTGGAAAAATAAAGCTATGTCTTATCTTTAATGTCTCATTCTATGTTTTGACTTTCATACACAACTCTGACCACAGTCGACAGGGGGAACTTACTTTCCGACTCACCCTCGTATATTATATTTGGAGTTTTTGTAATGTTAGGAAATATGTAAAATTCACAAAAATTTCAGAATATTTTCACAACAGAATGGTAAACTTCCTTATCCATTTGCATCTAAAAAGCTATTATATAATTTTCATTTCCTAAATAATAACTTTTTTATCATATTTGCTGTTTAAGAGCTTCTCAAATGAAATATTTGTAAAATTGTTCTTAACTTTAAAAAACTTTGCATAAAATGTGCTCTATTTCAAAATAGAATTCATTTTTAATACGAAACACATATTTTTGGAGAGAGAGAGAGACACGAATTTATACTTTTAAATTAAATTTCCTAAATTCCTGTTTGAAAATGGATAATGTTCCCCGAAACAGCTATTTTACCCTCTAATATAACCTTCCGTTAAGTTTTAATGAAATGTTATGTTACTTTACTGTACTGTGAGCTAATTTTGATAAGAACTAATACCAAAAATAAATAAATTTCACCTCGTTAAATCCTTTAATTATGCAAGATTTGTGAATAATCATTAGCATCAATGCAAAGATTGGCTTTATTAAAGGCATTTATTCTCACGATTTTGATTACTGAATCAGTTGATACGCTTATAACCCGAAATCTGAAATTGAAGCGTAACTACTCATTTGGAGGGTCTCATTTGATTTAAGTGCTTATTTTATAAGCTATCAAATTTGATGGAAACTTTCGTCAATAATTTGCAGTCTCTCGAACGCTGCGTTATCAAAATTTCAACACAGGTGAACAGGCTAGTTTGAGTGAGAAATTTGGAGGCCTGTGCTGCACCATATTTAAAGGTAATAAAAGGAATTCTGGATTTATTCATTCACCATGAAATATTCAGCTGTAAAGAGTTAAAACATTTGTTAAAGTCAAAGAATTCGCAATCCGTTTTCTCTATTAGCACTTTATATGTAATTACAAAAGAAGGTACTATAAATTACGGCGTATAACATGCACTTTTGACACACAAAAAAAAAGGATCGAAATTTATGGATGCACATTATGCGACGTGTATAAAAAAATTATAGCCTTAAAAATAAAAAACAGAGATGAGCATAAAGAAACTTAGACTTCCTTATATATCGAAATATTGTTTGTTAAAAAGAAATGATATATCTTATGAAATTAAAGGGTTGTAGTTCTGGAAGTATACTATTTAAACAAAAATAATATACGTCCACACACAGAATACATGGAAAAAATTATTTCAAAGCATTAGAGAATTAAATGGGCACATTTCAGGTGTCTTCGTAAAAAAGCGAATGCGTTTTATGCTGCGAATATACCTAAAAATAAAAATAAAAAAATAAAAAAAGAATGCAGCTCGAAACTGTAGGTTTGTGTTACATGCCAGATTTCGCGGCCAATATTATAAACAAACAAGTATAATTTTCAAAAGTTTCTAATTTTAACTGCTATAAGCGATGTGGAAATGATATATGTTATATTTTTTTGTTTAAAATTAAGTAAAATCAGAAAGAAAAATATTGAAAACTTCATTGAATTCTTTGTGTTTTCGAATAACGTTAAGAGCAGTTTTTCTTTAAATATATTTATGTACAAAAACATTAAAACTATTACGTATTTTACATAAATAAAAAACATTAATTCATGGAAGTACTTTTAATCATCAGATTTGATAAATACATCGGAATCCTGAGCCTCAAACAAAATGGTTTCGTTGCTTAAAAATTAGGTCACATAAAACTTTTGAAACAACACAAAACTATTTTGTTCAGATACATAGTTCTACAGTATATTATTTTTTCAAAGACCTTGGATGTAATAATTCGAATAAATGGCTGCGAAACATAAGAGCATTGCTAGAATACATATCGGATTTCTTCGTATAAAACGGGATGCGAGTTAAAATGCAAATATATCTCAAAATTAAAAACTGCATCTTGAATGTAGAGGTATTCATTATATATTACGCCGGAGTTTACGGTATCTCATTCAAATTTAGGGATGTAAATATATTGTTTTTGAAAAACAAGAGTATTTTCAAAGAAAAACATGATGTGTATAATATATATTTTTTCTAAAAAGGAAGGGGGAAGATCGCAAATTAATAATTTAATAATATATTGTTCACTTGTACAAGAAACGATAAGTAATATTAATATAGAGTAAAGTTTTATAAGGTTTTAGAATTGAAAGAAAATAAATTAGCTACTGAAAGACTTTTTATACATATTTAATAAGAAAAATCCATAAGAATGTTTGAAAAGCACTTATTCTCCGGAATATTCAAATGCATGAGATAGAAATACATCTTATTTAGCCGCGACGTGTGTGACAGATAATTTATCATCGGATGAAAATAATGTATTTTATATCTCACTCCTTTGAGGTAAGAGGATAATGAAAAATTAAATTGAAAATGAATTTCACCTGAAGGTAAAATTTGTGTGTGTGTTTTATAATTACTCCAACATTAACTTTCTATCCATTACTTTAAATATGACAGCTAAATTAGAATTTGTTGTCATTCAAAAGATTTTTTTTCTGTTCTTTTATTCTCTTTTGACACATCATTTAGAATTATGCGTTCTTTGAAACACCGTACAACCATGTTTAATTTTTTTAATGGTAACGAAATGAGAATTCTCTAATATATTCTTATACAACAAACTCACACATTTAAAGCCTCATGAACAGGTATCGAAAAATGATTAGCCAATAAACAGCTTTTTTCCGGTCTCTACGTAGTTACATTTAATTAAATTTTCAGCATTGATTTTTTCAGAAGAAAGACATTGTCATGCCATGATGAAAACATTTTTTAACATATAAAAGTGATTAAAATGTTCAAAAATATACCTTATAATTTATCTGTAATTTACATTGTCAAACGTAAAATAATATAAAGTGGGGAAAAAATTCAATTCTTATTTTATAGCATAAAATTTATTAATAATTAGAATTTCTTAAAACGGAAAAAATATTTCAAGGAAAAAAATTATATTTCATATTAGGAAATAATTATGCTAAATTTCTCACATTTGCTAGGTATTCTCAAACGATTCTTGTTTTAAAAAATATTTTGCTGTATCAGATTTGTATTAAATATATGCATAACTTCTTATTTCCACTCTCTCATATTTTCGTAGATAAATTGGTATCATGTTGGCTAAACATTTATCAGCACATAAGATTTTTATACCATAGAAAAAGAAATTGTCTTTTATAGATTTGTCTAATTTTACAAAATGTCGAAAGCTGCATATATAATAAATCACCTAAATGTTAAGTGAAGGGACGACATGATCAATAAAAAAGGGTTTATTCTGGTCTATGACAGTCACACACACAAATACTGACCTTAGTCAAAAGAAATAGCATTTTTATCTATAATAGTAACTCAATATCCTCCGTCATATCGGACAGCGAATGATACTGACTCTTCGTCGATTGGATTATAAGGTAGTGCCTGTCCATTCTTCTGATTTATCTCATATACCATCTTTTGCTTCATTACATACGATACTCAATTTATATAAACAGCGCAATACATGGATATGCGAAAAGCGGCTGATGACATTTCTCGTCGGAACTAAAGTTCTTTCAAGAGAAATGGCAGCCTCAATTCAAAGAGAAGATACGTTCCACTGACATAATGTGCTGTTGTTTTCAATTCTCGTCATTCAAGCGCAAAGGATATGTTAATTAACTTATATAATCATATGTTGATTTTGACAATTTAAAAACCCTTTCTTCGTACGGAGAAATTTGTAATTAAAAATAAACAAAAACTAGCTAACAAATGATCTACTTTTAAAGAGTGAAATTTTGAAGAGCAAGCATTCAATTTTGGGTAATGTTGCCAAAAGTGTAGTTTAATTCTTGAAATAATATTTCACTGCAATGATTGAAATAAAGAAATAATCATAGTTCTGCTCCAAAGAAGAACGCAAAGTTTAATAATAATAACAGCAAAGGAAGAGGGTAGCATCGACACATTTATGCGCAGTAATTGTCGTTAGCGAAAGAGAAAGAGAAAAAGAAATTCCAAAATCTCTCTAAATGATAGTATAATTAAAAGCTGCATAAAATTCATTAATTGCTACTTTTTTACTTCGTCTTTTTAAAAAAAGAATCGAATATACTTATATCGTATGGATATCGTTTCGTTCAGATTGATAGATTTTTCTTTACTGTATACACAACACAATGAATTAAAAATTAAAAAAATCGAAAAATGACTCCTTTCTTGCTACTTTCAAAAAAACATTCTAATCTGTGTACTTAGTGCATACCTTTAAAGCAGTGTCCATCTTCCTAAAAAAATTACGTATTTCAGGTTATGAAACAATGACGATCCTGTAAAGCTTCATTCATTAGTTAGTAAACTATAAGTATTCAAAAGTCGTTTCAATGTTGAATTAAAAAAAAATCTAAAACAAAATTTGAAAAAACTCAGTTACGGTGCATGCCTAAACCATAATTTCAAACTATCAAATTTTATGCGCCTGTGAAACTTTCCGTCTATGATCTGTAGCATCAGCTCCACATTTCGGACAATTATATTATCCTATTTATCCAGTGTAGCTCGAAAAAGCTCATTAAAGTTATATTTTATTCTACTAGTACAAATTTTGAATAGATTTGTACAGGCTTCTAAAAGTAAATTTCTACGTTGCTTCAAATAAAATCACTCTTATAAATAGTTTTTAAAATTGGGAGCTGTATCCCATCCGGTATAGAGGTTAGCGACACTGACTGCTGTGCCGTAGGGCCTGGGTTTGAATCCCGGAGAAGACATGGATGTTTGCAAATGTATAGTGCTTTTGCCGCAAGGAGATACTCTAAATAGCCGTCGAGCCACAAGCCCTCTCGAGAGGTTGGTGGAAGGGGAATTGAATTGGAAGACCGCTGACCTCCCCCAGGGTGTTCTCCTTCAAAATTGGGGTGGAACCGAGCCAAAACGTACTGTCACCTGTAGGGTGCTCAAAGGTACGGCTAGCGACAGGCGTACATTCAACCCTTTGCCGCGATGAATTTCGTGTGCCTCAAACTGACATCGTCAGACAAGGATCAGTATTAGGAACAACAACAAAATTGAGAGCTAAGACGCTGCTAATGTAAAAATATCGGTAGTTATTTCTTACAATGGAACTAAAGGAAAATCTAAATCATTGAGGCTTCATTTCAATTACAGCTTCTTCATTTTTCACTATTGTATAGTATACAGTGTATATTAGACTTTGAGTTATGTGAAACTTGTATATCTATTCTAGCAAGAAGCTAGAAGACTGTGCAAACATTGCGTGGTGTGCTCTGTGGCTGCAGGAATACTGAATACAAGTTGTAAACAACAGATCAGAGATTCCAACCAGAACTGAACCTAAAACCGGAAAAAAACGTTATTTTGGTCGGAAGGAAAACCGGAACTGAGAACCGAAAAAAATATAGGTTTATCGGTTCGATATATCTCCTCTGTCATGTTGTTATTGTAACCACAACATCGATATTTTCTAATTTAACGTCAATCTTACAATTATCATCATTACATACACATTTCTTTTCGATTTCTTATTTTGATGTTCGCTAGTACTTTTCTGTTTTAGTTTCGCATGAAATTACTAGAAGAAGAATAGACTTCTAGAAACTAGAAGTATAGAGGATTTTTTAAGAAAAATATCAGTTTGAGTTCTATTTTTCACATCTCAGCATGCAATTATCCACCACGGATGTTTATATGGACTGCTTAGATAGTCAAACCAAAATCATAAACCTAGTTGAAAAATACAATTTGAGAATGTATATCAACGCCAATGCTCACCGTTCGTATCGTACAAATACTAGTTAATTGTATCAATTCACACAGTGTACAAACTAAAAAAAAAAGAGTAATATCTTCTAAATTTTGATAGAATTACTTTTTCTGTTTTATGATAGAGCTATGTTTTAGTGCAAATAAGAACATGCATAAAATAAAAACTCTTTTTTCATAACTGAATTAAAAACCATTATTTTTGGCAAAACAAAAACCGGAACTGAATCGAATTTTTTCGCGGAACGCGAAAAAAATTACGGGTCGAAGCTCTGCAAAAGATGTAAGATGTCTACTAACGCCATCTGTATACGCGGGACGTAACAACTATTAGACTGTATTTTTCTTTTGTTCTTATAAAATTAGAGATAACAAGTAATGTAAAAAAAATTCCTACTTAGGTCGGCAAAGAAAATTTTTTAATTTAGTTACTTTTTATTAAATAATTACAATTAATATAAATATGTATATACATATGACAGAATCACAATATTAAGTGGCAAAAGAAAAAGTGATTTTCCTTGGAATTTTCCATTTTCCTTTTCATATATATAACAGGACTCTTATTTTTGTTTGCTTGTGTTTATTTAATTAAATTTATAATTATTCCAATAAAGTAGTACATAAAATAAAATCACAGTCTCAGAAATTAAGCCATCGCAGGTGGGATTCGAAATCAGGACCACTGGATTAGAAGTACAACGCGCTATCCATTGCGTTTCAGGGACACAACGAACGATTCTTATTTCTATATATGCTGTTGGACTATTATTTTTGTTTTTACTATTTATTCATTTTTAATGTAATGAATTAATATTTGAAAAAACTATATTACCATCAAATGTCATTCACTACAAGTTTAAAAAAGTGTATTTGAACTTCATTGGATCAATAGAAAGAATTTTACTAATTGAAAATTTTAACAAGATACATATTTATATATACATAGAGAGAGAATGAAAACTAATAGTAGATATTGAAAAAAGAATAACTTTTTTCTGTTTATGATGAAATTATATTTTAGTGCAAATAAAAGAACATACGTAAAATAGAAACTCTTTATTAGTAACTGAACCGAAAACCATCTGTTTTGGCAGAATGAAATCCGGAAATGAACCGAAATATTTTTTTAGTTCAACCGGAACAAAATAAATTACTGTTCGAAGCCGTGCAAGAAATGATTACTAACGCCATTTGTTAACATGGGTCGTAACAACTAGTAGACTGTATCTTTGATTTGTTTTTATAAAATTAGAGACAAAGATACGAAAAATTTTTAGTAAGAGAAATATAAAAAAAAGAATCAAATGTTAAGCAAAGCCACTGACAGAGTTTTATGATGAAATATTTTCACCAACTGTAACTCATTTCTTAAACACAAACATGAAGCAAAATTTAAACATAATTTTAGAAACTTACCAAGACATTTTTATCGGTTTATTTGCGAGCGAGCAAAGATCAATTTTTCATTCCTTTTGTTTGATACACCCATCGATTTGAGACATCTGTCTTTGGCACTACAGAGCATTTTCCACATGTATAGAAATAATTTCAATCGATACATCCGTACACGAATCTTGTTGCTTATGATACTATAAATTCTTTCGCAGCATGAAACAGCTGCGTGGTTAATGTTGATGCACATTTACTTCTAATACATAATTCTGTTTTCCTTACACTATAATATTACAAGAAGGAATGGTGGTGACGATTGTATCTCGTAAGGAGTGCAGGTCGTTTCCAGAACAATGTCTCCCCACAAGATCATCAAATAAGAAAATATATCCAACCAAAGGCAGCTGCTGAATAACATGATGAAATTCTACTTATTTGCCTAAATTAACTACGAATTACGTTTTCTTTTTAAATGTATAGAATATTATTCTCACATAAAACTTGATGTAAATCCTTCTAATGATTAGGCTTTAAGTTAGAAATTTACTACGCCTCTTCTGTAATCAGTCTATACATTAATTTATCTAAAACAGAGCCGAATAATAGAAATTTTATTTTCTGTGAAAATGTATTCATTTACCACTCGTTGCTGGGTCGGAATTTAAGCTGTTATCAAATTTTGTCTGCAATTTTTTCTATATTTATTGTGAAATACTAGCAATTTTTGGTATATCAGATGTTAATAGTTTAGAAGAATGTCGTAATGTATTAAGATATTGCATAACAGTATACATTTTTACTAAGCTTTTGAGTTAAAAATTGTTCCCTAAAAATTCTTTCAAAGTAGACCCAATTCTTTTTATACGGTCTTCTTTTACACAATTTTGAAATAACACAGTATATGAACTTTAAGATTGTTTTATAAACACGACTTTTTTTGTTTTAACACGAATTTCAAAAAAAAAAATTAGGGATTCGTGCACTTTGGATGAGGATGATCTGATCGACATTATATAACAGTCGATAATGACGGAAGTTGAAGGTGAAGTTCAGTTATTAACAACTGATAAAATCAACGAAGGATTGAAATTTGCTACAAGTTTGGAACATTTTATTACTCATGATCCTGACATAGAGCGTACATTATAATCATGAGTTTTGTATAGCAGGATATCAAGAACTATAGAAGGATAAACCAAAAAAAAAAAACAATTGAGGCAGTTAATATCGAACGAAATTCTTCATATGATTCAAAAGTCGACAGTTGCGCTTAATATATCTGACACATCTACTAATGATAGCATTTTTGATACAGTTCGTCATAAACTTGCACGTTTGTTATCCAGTAGCGATGAGAAGTGGTTAGTAGTCTTATTCCGAATTTGAATTTTTAATGTACTAATAGAATGAATTTTCCGTATACACTAATTATTATTTTTTTCTAATAAAAATGAATTATTTTTGTTTTATAAATGTGTAAAACGGATTTTATTATTGCTTTTTTTTCCACGGTTTTATGCGAAAATATTTAGAAATTTTTCATCTTACACGATTTTACGACATTACACGACACTCAGAAACAAACGAACTAAATTTTGAACAATGGTCAATGTGATGAAGATGACACCCGAGCTGGCCACCCCCTCTCTAAACTTCCACACCACGCAAAGGGGTGGACTCTTTGAGCCTGGATAATTTTAACGCGCATAAGATCTTAACTCTGTGGGTCTCCTGAGGTATTAGGTATCACCATAAAACCGATTTCCAGTTAGGGAACTAAGAACTTCCCAATGATCAAGTAATTTTGTGTGGGAAAATGCCCATGAAATAATCATATCAACACCAAACACTAAGGCAAGTCAACCTTTGACTTCTTTTTATGCTGCTGACAGAGAAGTGTCCGGTACAGTACCCTCGCCAGACTCTGGCTTCAAAGTCCACCGCACGAGGGGTGACAACGACCAAATACTGAATAATGGTTACGTTCAAAAACACAAGTGATTCTGCGTCACGTGTCACTTTTAAAGGCGGGACATTCCACCTTTAAAGAGACGGAAAGGGGAAACCCACAGACCAGGGATGGGGAATCATTGGCATGAGTGCCATTCATGGCACGCGACACAATATTTTGGGCATGTAAGTGATCAAAATGGTTTGCATTTGATTTCAAAATAACAAAACTCACAGTGAAGTATTACGAACAAACGTGAGTAATCAGTTGAGTTGCACGTGGAGAACACTCGTTTGCTATTGTCTTGCCTTGATTACGTAGTAGACAATTGCTTATGATGCAAAGTTTGTCTACGCATAGCATAGTCAATTTCAGTGACATAACTGTATTTCACAGTTTGTGTTATATTTGCGATTTTTAAGTTTTATTTAACATGTCTAGTTCAGTAAAAGAATACAAAGAGCTAGATATTAAGTGTAACAGAGAATTTCAAATTTGGCGAATCTAAAAATATGGCATTATTAGTAAAGGCGATAAAGCAGTGTGTTTTAAGTTCTGAAATAGTGGTATGCAGAACATCGTCTGTAAAACGGCATTTTGAAACAAATCGCATTTCCTCTTGTCAAGAAAGTGAACCACAGCAAAAATAATTAAATGCTTAAAAACCGATTGGCAGACGACTCCAACTGAGCATGCAGTCTATTAAAAGTAACATTTTACAATCTTAATATAAGTTATTTGTCAACTGTAATCTTCAACAACGGAACTCACACAAATGTTACTTTAATTTTAATTACACGTATAGCTAAAATATTTCCAATTACGAATATTCAGTGCAAAAGGTATTTTTTCGTAATAAATGAAGCTTTATGTCCTTAGTATTTGGTTTTATTATTTTCTCAATAATCACAAGTCAAAATTATTTGACGGCACGTCTATACCTCATTTAACACTTCTTTGTAAAGAAAAACGGCGACTTGATACATAAAGGTTGTCCATCCCTGCCATAGGCACTCCACGACGTTTCAAGACATTCCAACACACTCTCTCAACTCACTTTCTCAAACCTTCTACCGGCCCTTTCAAGGCTCCAGCATAACGGGCATCATGTCGTCCTAACGCAACCTTCCCCTCAGAAATTCGGCCTTACCATCAACTGTGGTGCTCTTCATCAGATTTGAACCAGGGATTCGACAATACCGGCTACGAATTCGTTAACCTAAATACCCGTCTACCACGGCCAGGATTAAAAGTATGATTAATAATTAAAGTATATTTTTGTAGAAACAAAATTAACGAAATACCATGCACATGCAAGAATATCGAGGAATATTTTTAATTAAAGTTTTATCAAAAAGCAAGCATAAATAAGATGTACGCAACAATTTTTTATGACGGCTTCAAAATACGCTATATAAGGCATATGCTTTTAGATTGTTTTTAGTCTACTCAATTTGCATCCTTAAGAAAAAGAGAAAAAAAAAGCATTTTTTTTTCATTGAAAAAATTAATGAACGCTTCCCTCATATTAAATCATGAATAAATTAAAAGCCATTCTGGGGGGAAAGCCAGATTGTTTGATTTTTCTATTTCTACATTTCATTAAAAGTTAGGAGCATTAATACATCGTTTTTTGTTTATCGAAAATCAAAATGGCATTAAGGATTTCCAGAAAATATTTTCCAAGAAGTTATCGATTCAACGATTGTTAAAAAAGGCTTAATGATGAAAATAAATTATTCGTATGATTTATGACTTTTCAAGCCACTTATCTCAGCAAATTGAGAGAACAGCGTCCATTCGTTTCTTAACAAATCACTTTCATTCATATAAAAGAATTACATTTTGAGCCATCCCGAGAACATCCCATTTCAATTCCATTAATTTTGGCAATCATACGAAAATTATTACAACTGAAAAGTTATCTTGCTTAATGACGATTTTTATAAGCAGCCAGATATAATTCAAATGGATATTCAAAGAAATGATATTAATTTATTTTATTTTATTATGACTTTGAAAATGCAACGTTGATTAAAAAAAATCATTAATTTTATTTACTTATAAATGAGAAGCACAAAGAGCAACTTTCCCAGAAATTAAATTTATTTATTTTTGAGAATGCTTGTTCTGTATTACACATAATAATAACAAATTTTAATGAGATTGCTCACATTCCTTAATAGAGAATGTGGAGCCTAATTTTTATCTTAATGTAAAAATTCTTTTATTTCTGTTGTAATAAATTTAAATTTAATTGTTCATACATGCATTTTACTATAATCTTACAGCGTAGACATATAATGAATTACCTTTTTAAAAAAAAATTATATGAAATTGATACATTGCTGATTTTTAAAGACACAGTGAAATAGTTTTAACCCTTTCGTGGGCCTTGGGAAGATTACTTCCCGTTTATATGATCATACAAAACACACCTGTGGGATATATTAGCCCTGATATTATAACATTGGAAGACTGATTCCCGCTTCTATTTTGTGCTACTGCACGAAATTCAGCGATTATGACATCTGTAAATCGGACAAAAACAGATGATACTAAAGAAAAATTTGCGTCAGACTTACCACTTGGCCGAAACATCTGCCCTTGTACCTCAGGGCTCAAGGTCAAGTATATTGGATCACAGTAGGCCTTGGCCCTCACGGACTGTTGTGCCATTGAGTTAAGTGAAAGAAAAATTACCTTATCCAAAAGTTGTCGCTGTATATAAAGATATGGTTAGAGGGGTTGATCGCTTCGATCAAAGAAGAAAAATATACCTAGATAGAAGAAGATCTTTAAAATGGTGGCATCGTAACTTTTATTTTCTTATTCACCTTGCCATCATAAATAGCTCCATACTGTGGCAAGTGAACAAAAGAGACAAATGTTTAGAACAGCTAACATTCCGTATAAAATTATCTCAGTAGCTAATAGACGGATATTCCTCAAGAAAAAGGAAATGATGTCCTGCTAGCTTCCAAGCACAGCAGTGTGTAGTTCCGAATGATGTGCGTATAGCCAGTGTGTAAAATCATATGGTTTCCAACTATAGAGGGTGTAGGAAATGTAGCAGAAAGGGACAAGAAAAGAGGACCCACTACGTGTGTGTAGATTGTGATATCCTCTTCTGCATTGCAACAGGCTGCTCAATTTTCATGGCAAATAATTATCATTAAGTTTAATTTTCTTTATGACGGTGAATGGTTCCTTGGGATGTATTCTTCACATTTCTAGAATTTAAACGTAAACATGAAATTCGACAAACTAAAATATATTTCCTTGAATGTTATTGTTTAATACACTGGTGTGCAAAACTTAAGCAACAGGTGGGTTTATTGCCATAACTTCACGAAAAATCATCTGAGAGACTTGAAATTCTGAAATGAGGGAGCGTATTATGTACGTAAAGGTTGACGAAAGCATCGGCGCTGAAAAAGGAATACAACGCATACGGTATTGAATCAAACAAAAACAAGCTTTATTGAACGCATAGTATCGTGACTCATGATTGTCTATCCAACAGGAAGAACAACAAGCAGATGTTCCTTAATATGGTATATGCCCTCCCCTTACTACAATGGTTGCTTTGCACCGTCTCCGCATACTCAGAACCAGCTGGTGCAACATTTCTTGAGGTAGGAGTGCCCATTCCTCAATCAACATCTGTTTGAGTTGTTGGTTGTACTCCGGATGATGTGAGCGTGTGGCAATACGTCTCCCCAAAGCATCCCACACATGTTTGATGGGATTTAAATTTGGGGAGCACGCTGGCCAATCCATTCGAGT
>BMAV01015113.1:15566-34518 GCA_019973955.1 Trichonephila inaurata madagascariensis
GTTTTGTTCCTGATATTTGCATACGCATGACGTTTCTACTGACTTACGTGTTCCCTCTACTGATCTCCAGACCTCCTTTTCTGCAATTTCATGGCTATCTGCTAAATTTTTACATTGTTGCTTAAGTTTTGCACACCAGTGTAGTTAATAAAACATGAAAAATTGCGAGAAATTTGAAAGAGAAATAAATGGCCCATGAACGGGTTAACGCGAAAATGCATAAGACGAAATATCACTTAACAGGAAATAATAAAATGGTTCTGAAAAACTGCTATGTATTTTCATGCGTTTTGCTTTCTTTTAAAAAGAAATGAAATCACTTAACAAGAAAAGATTTCCCTTCTGGGAATGAACAAAATACGAAAAAACACCAGCAATGCAGCCAAGATTTAAGTAACGGTGTGAAATGAAAGAGAGGAGTTTCACGTGTTTCGTAGAAAGGAGGCTACTTTGGCTTTAAAAACCTGTTGATTGTAATACGAGTCAATTTTGTTTATCTATAAGCTACTTTCACCCTCCACCCCTAAAAACGACATTGAAAAACATCTCATCTCTCATCAGCCTGTTTGGAATTTGGTGACGCGTACATCGCAATGTGAGGAAAAACTGCATTAAATTTTCATCACTTTTTATAGTACAGAATTGACTCTTTATTACTAAATGACATCAAAAAAATTCCAAGAACTGAAAATTTAAGTTTTTAAAAACAATTCACCAAGTATAGTATTTAGGTTGTTATTAACGCTATTTTTTGGAAAATAATAATTTTAGGATTAATCGAAGTAATGTATCATAAAATGTACGTATCGTTTTATTTCTTCGTTAAATAAGCAATTGTTTTTCTAGTTTTTTTTAAAAAAATTAGACGGATCTTTTTTTAGATTGCACCATAAAAATCCATCATACTCCCTCAATAGCAAAACTTATTAAAATTAGAATGGTAATGAAATTTTATAATCGATGCAAATTTTATCGTGAAAACATGTGCGGAAATTTCTGAAAAATACGTTTATCGACAAGTATAAGGAAGTGATTTAAAGCAAAAATGTGACTCCATACTAGCTAAAATAAAAATCAGAACTCCAAGCCACTTGAGTGGAAAGGAGTATTAAGGGAAAATAAAAAGGAATAAATAGTTCTAATTGTAGGAAAAATTGCACGCGCGCACACACACAAACATACAAGTAATAATTCTCTTTAATTTTATCCTGAATAACGTTTTTGAAAATTTGTAATGGTCCTTCCCTTCGGGACTCAGCGTAAATAAATATTTCTTGCACGAATGGCGGGATTTAATCGCAATCGTATCTCTTTAAAATTAACGGCTTGCATTTTTTAAAAGTCAGAATCGATCGAACGATAACTTTCCACCAATCCCAGCCTCCATCCACTGAAATAACGAGGATTACAAAACTTCCTGTTGCCGGTAAAAAAAAAATAGCCTAAAACTGTCTCTCTTTGTCTTTGTCTTCACTATGTGAACGTCTCTACTGCATGTTGTAGTTATGTGACTGTGTTAATCACCATTTGTTATATGTGTATGTGATCGATATGTGTGTAATGAATGCTATTGAAGAAGATGTCTGCTTTATATTAAAATATTCTTCATCACTACAACAACTGCAACCTTGATAATGTACTAAGTAAAATCTCCCTACACGACCATTCACCTCATACATATATAACATTTATTGGCCGGCTTTCACGAGACAACTACAGTAGAAAAATGTTGCGAAACATAGTTTCATGATCGGTTCAGCAGAAACAATACATCATCTTTATGCAGAAATATGTTTTACTAATTGCTAAAATTTGGTAAAATGTAATTAATGGATTATTAATCACATTATTTTTTAAGGTAAAATGTTTTACACTACTTTTTAGAACTGATCTGTATACTTTATTTCTCTACAAATGAGCCAGTTATTAAACTAGAAGATAAATCTTTGATAACCTCTAGCATTAAATATTTTCCTTATATAAGATATGCATTACAATTAGCTCAAACATGTGACGTCATAGTCAAACGATAAAATCAATCTTGTGTTTCCATTTAATCGGTTGATCCGCTTCGTTGTTGCAAGCTTTTGATTTATTCAGAAACTTTCTCTTAAAAAATACAAATTTTTCAACACCAATAATGCACATAGGTAGACAAAATGCATTTTATTTAAAAGTGCGAGCAAAAAAAATTTTTTTTTGAAGAAATTTATTTTCAAATAATTTTTCAATTATTAAATTTGAAATTTTACCCAAGTTTTACAAACAGAACAAAACTTTACAAACAATTAGCTTGATGTCTGTTTTGAGAATTCAATGGAGAAAACACGTGTTTGTCTTCATCATGTGTCCGTCATGAAATGAGCCCATTCATACATTACAGATTTTCAAGTGAACTTTTATTTTAAATGAGATCATTTAATTCATCATGTCATATACGTTCAAGAAGAAATCTGATTCAAGTAGTAGATCGTGTATTACAGGTACAATTACAAATGTTGTTAATGAGCTCTCAGACCTCAAAAATCAACCACAGCTCATTAGAGTCAACTAAAAGAGAGATAAATACATAAATACACTCTCAACAAGATCAACCTGAATAGGAAATAAAAGTATGTTGCGAGATGGTGAAGTACACTTCAGCGCTATTGAACTGAAATTGCTGGTTTGAGATCATATTTCTGGATTAGAAGTAATGAGTATAATATACGTCATCTCTTTGTAAGCATAACACAATGACTTTTAATAGATATCATCTAAAATAGAACGAATGACAATGATTTACTAATTAGTGTCTCATACTATCAGAGAATAAAAATATATCTTTATCTTTTATTCGATTAGTTATCTTGCCTGGTATCAGCATGAAGAAACACTTTCGTATTAGTTTTTAAAAAAGATAAATAATATTGTTACGAATTTTGTGTATTGAATTTATAGAATAGTGTAAATAATGTACATTCGGATGTGTAATACGTGTATAGTACTCTCTTTTGTATTTATTTTTTGTGTTGAAATTGTAATATTCGCAAGTAATGCCATTCCTTACATTATAATGGCAATTCAATGGAAACTTGGCGACTTCTTGGCAGTAGAGACAAGTTGGTGTCATTACTGGCAACCATGTTGGCGACTTGGTAACCATTTATGGCGAGTTCATGACTGTATGGAATTTTCTCGATATTAGTGGAGAATCTAATAATATTACGATTTATGACGCAAGCGGATTTTTCGAGAAAACTCCGTGAGGTGAATAAATAGGGAGTCGCTCCCCGAAACTGAGTTAGTCTTGTTTATAACATTGAAGAGTGGTATTGAGTTGAAAAGTAGTCGACCAACGATTAGTTATTACTTCGACTGTTGTGTAGGACGAACGAGTGCTTGTGAATAATCTTTTACATACCTGTGTTTTAGGCGATAATAGTTGTGTCTGAACAACGTAGAATGTGAAAAAGCTTTCTGAGATTTATACTGCTAATATAACTGCTTTATTTCAAGGATTTCTTTTCGACAATAAATTTCCATCGCTCCTGAAGAACTGTCTTGTTCTTTGCGACTGATTTGCATAAAATCCTAGAACCCCGATCTACGTAACAATATTGATTATATTGAAAAAAATTCAACTAGATGCATTGTAATAAAAGGTCATTCTAAATTACAACATGTAAATGAAAACAATTTACCTCAGAAAAATGGAATTGATTCATATTAGTCAAATGTTGACGAGGAAAAATTGTCAACTTTTATCAATCTTCACTATATAAGATTATTTTGCTTAGTATTAACATGGTTTACAATTTAAAATTTAGGTTTTTGTATTAAAATAGACACAATCATATCCCAAACGCAACGTTTAACAGATAAGCGGATATTCTAGTAAGTAATTAAATGCTCCTGTTTATTAAATGTGTGTTAATCAACTTTTTGTTTGATTCAAGAAAAAATATTTAGCGATTTAGTCATGAAATGTATTTTATAAAAATTACGAATTATTTCATTCCCTAATGCTTCTAATGGAATATTCATTGTACTTTTCTTTTCAATTTCCTTTCTCCATTAAGGTTGTCACTGTATTTTTAAGAAGTTTTCCTCAATCGTATAAATTTTCACAGTTGTTAATACCTTTATTTAATTAATGTTTTTCAGAAACACAATATAGTTGCACCACAAGGAATTTTTTCTCGTTCATGCAAAGAAAGTAATACACTCTTATATATTATTATATGGTGGTTATTTTATGGTAACTTATAAGAAAGGATTTAATTTTATAAATGCCTATTTTCTAAATCTACGTGTAAAAAAATCCCATTCCAAACTGCGGCTTCATTTAAATGAAAATGAACAATAAAAGACATATTTTATATATTTTCTTAACCACTTTTAATTCTTCTCTAAAAAGCAATTTTTTTTCCAAATGTTCTTGTTCTAGAATGATTAATTTTTTTTCTAATGGGACTTCAGGTAGGTATTTTTGGCATTAAAGACCCAAGAATATTCCCTGGGAGCTAATATCTCTTTTTTTAATGAGGCACCATATAGATGGTATACTTATCACCGCAAGTAATTTTGACACCCAGTTTCCTCCCTAGACTGAGGCACCTGAACTCCGACGATGCAAAACCGTAGAAGGAATTTCCTTTTACCGAGAACAACCAAGCTAAGCACGCACTCAAAGGATCTTTTATATGCTGCATAATCATACGACAGGGAAGCCGTCGATCTTTTGCATTATGAAAATATACCGACTTGGGCAGGAACCGAACCCTCAAACTTGGGCGTACAAGGCCAGTGCCAAACCAACGACATCACCAAGCTGCCTATGTTTAAAAATAACCCCATGATATTTCCTTACTGATAAGTTTTGTTGTTCGCATTTTTTGTATCCTTCCAAAGTAAAAAAAATTATTTTGGAAAAAACACATATTTAAATTTATTAAAGAAATAACTAAATATTACTCTTTTTCTGTCGTCTAAAAGTTAGTTGAAAGTTCTTTTTTGTTAAAAAAAAGAGAGCTGATATGGAAATTTAAAACACTAATCAATTAATCAGTACTTAAGTTCTAAGGCATTTTTTTCCTGCTCTTGTAAAGAAACGCATACTAGCAAGCATACTAGAGCAACTCGTTGGATTAGTTCTGACATGCCTCTTCACTGATTTCAGAACATGCTTCATAAAGAGATATTTCAGGTTCTTTGACAATTGTTGGAGAGTTATTCAACTGTCTTAAATATTTTTCCAGATCATCCCATAGATTATCAGAATATTTTGATGGTCATTTCAGATGGTGAAATACACCATGGTTAAAGTTAAACCAGGTCTGTACAGTCTGGGCATAATGGGGAGTAGCATTGTCATTCTTATATATCCCGCAACCATTTGGAAACCAATCTTCAATTAATGGTTTAGCAACATTTTCTAACTGAAATAAGTGCTCATTTCGAATTCTGTTACCCTTTATAGTGATATGGGGACCGATCCCATTCCATTAAAATGCTCCTCAGACCTTTATTTCTTTACCTCCAGCCTAAAAGAATGGTTATATGCCATCTGGTTTAGGAGTTTCATGTTGTTCCTGACGAACTCTTCGTCTGCCATCATTTGTAAAAAGTGTAAAACAGCTCTCATTGGTCCATGCAAATGTTATCCACATTTCCGCGTCTCTTATTTTGTATTATTTGTGCATGTGTGTGTGAATTGAAATGCTTTAAAGTGGTCGAACAAGCATAACACAAAAAGAAGGAGCTGCGTGACCATCAACCTCGAACATTACCGACAACATTTAGCAAGCTCGAGAGATGGTTACAACAGGAAGGCAAGCTGCCATAGATGAGGTCGTATCTTCTTTAAACATCAGCCACACGATTCTGTGTATCAAATTATCCACGACAAACTCAAGCTCCGTAAAGTGCGTGCGCGATGAGTACCACAAATGCTTACCGCAGCAATCAACAGCTCGGGTTTTGAGACCTTGGACTACCCTCCCTATAGCCCAGATTTCACTCCCTCAAACTTTCTTCTTTTTGGACTACTCAAAATATCTTTGACAGATCGTTTCTTTTCCTCAGACAAAGATGTTTGGGATAAGGTGTAAAAGTAGCCTTCCCGACCAACCAAAATTTCTCTACCAAGAAGGCATACAGATGCTCGTAGTTTGCTGAACCAAGTACATTGTTGTATCTTTGTATACCTATCTTTGTTTAATAAAATTGTAGAACAAATGTGTGGGGTATTTTTGACTCACATCGCAAATATTACAATTATTTTGTAGTATATACGTAGTATGTAGAATTATTTCATTACATTGCTTCTGATCTTGAATTACTTCTCTACCGAATATTATTGCTTTATGTCACATTAATTATAGTTCACTTATTATGTACTAGTGTATTTTTCACTTTTGAAAAGTGAATTGCATTATTATGTTAAGATAGAAAAATTGTTTTGCATGAGAACATAACAAAACTAGGCGGAAAGTTAAGTTCTGTGTACGCTATTTGCAAGGAATATGTAGTATACTCAGATGTTAAATAACTAACTGTTAGCAACAACTGGTGGGAGTAATAATAACTGACACCAAAATCACAGTGACTTTAGGAGTTTTAGCTAAAACTGACAGGGTACTGACGGAAATCTTCAAAATATACAATCACCTTTTTTTTTAAGTGATAATTAATATTATGTTAATTTTTATTAAAATATAATCTAATAGACTGAGTTCATCACTGAGATCGTAAATTGTTCACATATCCTAATCCACATGTGCGAAAGTCTTCAGACCAATTTAGAAGAAAAATTAAAAATACCATCCGATAATCTCAATAAAATAGAAAACTTTGCATATTATTCATCTATAACAAGGATACAAGAACACAACTTTCACCCTTATTAATACTTTGTGATTACAATATAATTTACTCGAAACAAATGTAATTTGTTAAATTATATAAACACACAAACACATTAAATATAAATGCTCTAAGCATTCTTTCTATCTGATTTCAATGTTTCTTTTATTACTCTAAGTGCATCTCTTCACCGAAGAGTAAAATTTTAATTACGTTATTTAAAATAATACGAATTTTAAAATAGTAATATATATATAAAATGATGAAGAATTCACAAACTTTTAATTAATTTTTTAAAAACTCTGATGAATATATGTGGTAATATTCATTCGATGCAAAAAACAATTTAATTTATGCAAAGAAAAGCATCAAAATTATTTATATAAAGCGGGGTTTCAAGGAATCTTAATTAAGATTAAAAATCAAATGTAACTCTTGTGTATTTTTATTCATAAACGTATAGCTTACAAGTGTATATTAAATATGCAATGATTCCCTGAATCCAAAAAGAAATGCAATTATTAATTATGCTATGAAAGAACCTTTTCTTTTTAAAATTTCCCTTCTGATTTATTCAATAAAAAAAACGCATTTGTTTTAACTTAATTAAGATGTTTTCTTAAGGCACAGCAAATTCTCGTTTGCTCCTTTTTGTACTGAAATCGCTTCCAGTTTTCATTTGGATTTAAAAAGATTTGATGCAAATTAAATATGTAAAAGTTGTTTTTTTTTAATTGTGAAAAAGATTTGAATAGAAAACAGACCTTCCAAATCAGTTTAATTACACGTATAGAAGCAGTTAATTAAGAATTAATATTCTTTAATCTCAAGGGATCTTTTGTACGATTAAAACATTCTTGTTTCAAATATTCAAACATTTTGTTTCTTGTATCCACGTATGATAAATTAAGATATTGGAGTAAATGCCAATATCTCTCAAAGCTTTCAGTAATAATGGAGTGAACTTGACCTGAAATTAAATGGCTTGAAAAAAAACTCTTGAACTCAAGGGTTTTTTTTAATAAACTGTTATTTTAGGCTTGCTTTCTCCGTGTTCATAGATTCTTAATTTTAACCACAGACCATTGTTTAAAAAAATATTTCTAATAATTTTATTTTGTTAAAATAACGTCAGAGCTCCCATTTACTTTTGCAAAAAAAATGCATTTTGTAATTGAATATTGAAAAAGTGGCAATTTTTGCAAGTTACAAATATTTTTTGGTAAGATAATTGTAATTTTTAAGCAACTTACAGAACTTAAATTTAAAGCAAATTTAATAATGCAGCTGAAACTAATTTCATGTCATACTTTAAATCCCTCCCCCCTGAATACTGTATAAAAAGTTTTCAATGCAATAAAAACTTAAAACAAATTATTTAGTCGATGTTATACATAGTTACATCATATGTTTCAAAATTGATTTTAAAATCATTCGACGCAAACGTAAGACTAAGAGATTATTCTCATATTTTAGAGTGTAAGTCAGAAGTGAAATTCCAGATTGAATATGTCATCTCATTTCATGGAAATTCAGAATTACATGATCCATAGACATAGACGACATTTTGCTCCAAGGTAACGATAAATAATGTTCATACGGGTCGTATTGGGTTTGTTAAACGGATCTCCGAATTGGACAAAGAGAAGCAACAACAGATGTTGAACAAGTAAATTAAAAAACATATTTTTCCTATTGTATTTCAACTTGAAATCTTACTTTTCCAATGAATATGTTAAAACATTATTGAAATTTGTAACATTACTTATATAATCACTAATATTTTTTATAAGGAAATTTTCCCCCGTTTAAGTAACATTTTAAATAATTAAAACATATAAAATCAAAGTATGTGTGTGAGACTATTAAGCTAATCCGTAAAGACACTTTCAATCTTATATCTAATAGAGGTTGACAACGGCCATATTATGCTTAAGTTTATTATGATTCACTATTCACAAGAGAGGGCTAAAAACTAATAAAAATGAAAGCATTGTCAAAAATGAGAGTAGATTCCATGAAGCGTCTCTCTCGGCAGCATCGTCTCGTCGTTCTTCTCGTCTTCTGTCGTTCTTCGCATTCTCGTCTCATTTCCTGTCAGTCCCATTGGTTCACAGTTACCGTGTTATTTTCGAACTGCCTTGTAGGTTACGTAGCGCTCTCTAGGCTATTACGTCCGCAAGGAATATAGGGAGGATATGACAACGTGCAAATCCATTCCTACATATGTATATGTATATTCATACTTAATTTATTTTTTACCTATAGAAGCCTAGCTCACATATTAAGGACCTAAAGTTTCTAAGCTGATTTCACAATTTTATCTTTAATTGCCTGAAATGTAGAATTTCTTGCCGTTTTTGTTTCAATATCTTATATAAATCAGAATGTGTTACTTTTTTATGTTTTTTGATAAGATCTGCCCTCAAAAAAGATTAAAAAATAATTCGCCCGCTATTTTTTTCCTAAATTTTGCAGCTGTGAAAGATTTAGAGATTTCTCTTAAAATCTTTCACAGCTGCAAAACTTTGTTTTATAAAAAAATCATTTCAAGAAATTAACAGTTAAGAAAAGAAATGCCGAATCATTAATCGCTTTTATCTCACATCTCTTTCCTTTCATTAAATAGCTAACATTTTTTTAAAAAAAAATTCGGTAACAGTTTATTTTTAAATGACACATTACTAAGGTGACCAATCGTCCTCCTTTAAAAAGTTCTGTCCTTAATCGAAATGTGTCCTCCTACTTGTCCTCTTTTTCAATATTTTATAACTTATCTGTTAATCTCTGTATTCAGAGATAAACCAAATATGTTTTCAATGTGTCGAAGAATGGTCTGAAACAAATATTACAGGAAATAAGTTTTCAATGGTGTTATTTGACTTCATCGCAAGTAAATTGGGCAGATATAGAAAACTGTGTTGATTTTTTTTATAGAAAGAAATGACTGATATTAAAATCGTCGACAACTGTCTGTTTGAAGAAAGAAATTAAAAGACTGAATGTGTGTGTGCGTGCGTTTAAATTATGATAATTTGAAACAATCGGAAAATCAACATGCTGAAATTGAAAAAAGTATGGTTTGAAATACTTAACCATTTCAAAAATGAAGACATTCTACATGAAAATTTACATATTTTTGCTGAATTTACCTTGTGCTGCATTGGAACTACTAGAGCAGTTGAAATAATTGTTTCGGTTTGTAATAATTTTTGGACAAGTGAGAAATCAATATTGAATGTTAAAATTTTAGCTGCAGTACTTACCGTAAAATTCCGTATGAAGGATATTCCTTGCTCCAAAATTTCCAACATATTAGACAATAACAAAAAAAGAATCATTTTATGAGAAAATACTTGCTTAAGTAAATAATTAAAAGGAATGTAAGCGTAATTAGCGTATTTTTGTTTGAAGGAAAAAATGTTTCATATATTTACGTTGAAACTTTTTCTTAAATTTTTCGTCCTTCTTTTCATTGTAGAAAAACTGGTCACCTTAACATTACCTAATTTCCAAACTTCTCCCTTTTTATATAACGTTGAGAAAAAATTTGGTAGAAAAGAGAGGTTATGAAGCTTCAATTTTAGTGCTTGCATACTTTCGCTTTTCAAAAACTAAGCACTTGGTAGTGAAAAAATAAACCAACGAATCATCCTTACTCTGCTACAAGTCTGAGCGCGGTACTTCATCTCGAAGCTCCTCGTTGTTCAGAGCTTCTCCACTCCAATTTTAATCACATGATGTTCAAGAGATTGAGAATTATCCAAATTAGTTACCAACAAATTAATAGACTGCATGTTTGCGCTTATAGATAATGAAGCTCTCTTTGAAGATAATAGCTCTCTTTTTGAAGATAAATAAATTCCTCGCTCAGTGTCTTGTTTTTGAACTTAAACTGATGTACGAAACTACTAATTTGTTAACATGAGCTTAGAGAATATTAATGTTTCTAATGAAGCACATTGTTTCGAAAGCATATGTGTATGTTATTGTCTTCTTGCAAGCTATTACAAGATTTTAGTGCCAGTCCCTTTCCTTTATCGAATATTTTCAAGGATCTAAATTCCTTCCTTTACCACAAAGAAAAGTACCATGGATAAACTGCATCTCTTAAAACACTAGCATTAATAATCTCAATAAGAAGAATAAAACAGAATGTGCAAATGAAAGATAAAAAGAAGAAAATATCACTGCTCATACTATGTACGGGCAAACCAGTTAACGGGTTAGGTGTAGCTTTCGTCATTATTCAGAAATACTACACCCACTCAACAAAATCTCGTGTTTCTCTAATGTGAAGTTAATTCTAGATTTAAGAAACTAAATCCAACAAAAATATTTTTTAAAAACAAAAATGTCTATTAGTAGGATGATGTTGGAGACTTGTGTTAAGTAAACAACAGTTTAAAAAATATTTTATCTTATTATTTTCGATTTTTTTTAAATCTATTAACCTGATTTCATCAAATACTCTAAGAATTCATATCACAGAGTGTAATCTGATTTAGATGACATATTTAATTCATTGAAGATAGAAACTTTGAGAAAAAAGATGAAAAGTTTATATATATTACTGAAACATCGAATACAGCATGATTAAATAAACAATGAAAAACACACAAGCTCGAGTTTTTTTAATCCTATTGAATAACTCGCACTATACCTTTTACGTTAAAAAGTTTCTACGAAATACTCTCTAGGTTGAAGCTTTATTTTTTTCTTTTTAACCCAGAGCGAAGAAAGCTAAAAATAAATTTCTCGTTCCACAACTTCCCCTGATGCGGTTCAATGATTTCGACGGTGGCATTCCTTTAGTTTATGCTTGTTTTTAGTAAAAACAAAAGAAAAAAACTTTGTGAGTTTTCCAGCGCAGTCTGATTTCAATGTACACAAGCATCGTCTCGGAAATGTATGTGAAGCGTGAACACGTAACTTTTTAACAGGAAAAACGGCGGTTTGAAAAAAAATGATAAAAATGGGGGGGGGGGGTGGGGGAGGGGCATTTATTAAATTTTGGTAAACAAGACTCCAAATATTCGAAACGTAATGTATCCTATGGTTTTTATGACATTTTATCTTATAGTTCATGAAAAAAGTAAAATGTTTTCTAAATCCCAAACTCTAGTAAAGGAAGGATAACTTCCATATAAAACCAAGTAACATTAATTTATTTCCATTTTATATACTGTGGTGTATTTCTCTCAAATTAAAATTATTAAATCAAAACACATATAAAATATAAGCGATCAACGCCTCCTCCCCCTCAGCGGACCGTGATAAAATTATAAAACGTTGCCCGGTCCGCGCCATTAANAAAAATGTGGGGAAATACTGTGATAGAGCATTTGTGGGATATGCTAACCGACGACTTTAACTGAGTCAACCACCTCCTACATGTATACTGAAATTTCGGAGAGCATTGCTTGCTCAGTGGAGTAATTTTCCTCAAGATCAGCTCGATAATTTTATTCTCAGTCTGCCTGTGCGTTGTACGGACTGTATTTCATCGCATGGTGGACATACAATGTATAAACCATCATACTAGCCATGTAATTTTAAGTTTTTATAAAGGCAGTATATTTTAAAATAGCTCCAGTGAGCTTAAATTGTAATTATTATTAATGGTATCATACACACCCCATATTGTTTGTTCTTTATCTTTTGTTTATAAATAGGCTTTATATTTAAGTCACATTTGTTTCGTCTCTAAACCTTTATTTACTGGAGCTGGCATTATCCTTAATTTGTGAATATGAGTGTTGATAATGAAAAGAGTTATAATCATTTACGATTATGAAAATGAATGATGAAGTTCTACATAAGTATAACTCTTTGATTAGTTTATATTTCATTGTTTATCTCAATACTGAAGCTCTCAAAATTTTTAAATATTATTTTAAATTTAGGGAGTGGGAAAACAATCAGCAAGTCAAAATGGGGTTTATTAAAAAATTTTGAACAATACTTTCTAAATCTAGATTATGAAAACAATAAGTGTATCATGTTCTTCCTTAAGATTTTGAAATATAATGTGCTTTCTTAAGCGTGACGTTTGAAACTTTATCAAGATATCACTGAAATTGTTTGGTAAATACAAATAAAGATGGGTGATTCACATATGCGACTGTCAATACCAATAAACATTTGTGGTTTCAGTTGTAAAGTAATCTATACATAGATGATTACAAAAGGAAACTAATACACATATGTGATTCAATACATTGTTAAGATTATACATTGTACATCAATTGTATGCAGATTTATAATCAATCAAATAAATTTCCACAAAAGTTGTAAATTAAAGTTAATAACGCTTGAGAAAAAAAATTACTTAAAATAAATAAAAGTATTTTTTTCACATAAGGCAATGAATTGCAAGCAAATAAAAACTATTAATAAACATTATTCAAAGAATTATGAGTGAAAAATCATGTTAGAACAATGTTTCTCTAATTTTTAATATTTGCAACCCAATATTCAACCATAATTTTCATCGCGTCCTCCCTCCATGCAATCTCAATGTGTGTGTGTGTGTATTCAATTCAATAAAACTATAATTTTAAATTAAGGCTACAATACTACTTTAAACTTTTAAACACCACCAGTGCATGTAAACTCTCACTCACGTTAATTGCCCCAGACGTATATATACGTCTTTCCACAAAGTATGATCTTTTCCGTGCACTGCCATCCATAAAAATATTCCGAGGGCTTTAGAATGTATCAAAAGAACCTTGACATTGCTTACGAAAGATTTGCTTATTTCAGAGGATTTTTGCTTATTTATTCCTTTTCTTCCCCTTCCCCTCCTCCAATACATCACATACGAGCGCCTACAAAAAAAAACAATGGGATCGGGGAGCGAATAGTGTAACTTTTAATCGGCACTTGAGGGATTAGTTATAAACCGTACAAATTATCATGATGAATTAATATTTTTTATATAATTTTATACCTTACAAGCCCATAGGGTCACTGGTAGTTATTAAACTTGTTCTTAATTTATTATAGCTAAATTAATTATAAAATACATTGTGCAGTTCTGATACATTTATAAGTGTATTTTATTTTGTATTATGTCAGAAGGTATTTTATTCCTTTAATTTCAGTAAATTAATATTTTTTTTTAAATAATAATTTGTTTTTGACATTTCAATATGCTTTCGGCCCCCTCGTAGAGTTATCACACCCCCTAGGAGGGTGCACCCCACAGCTTGAGAAACGCTGTGTCAGATGTATAAAGGAATGTTAAAAAAAGTTTTCACGGTATTTGTAACTTCTCTCATCCACAAAATCTAGCGCATCTTAAAATATTTAACGAAAATATGCACACAACCAAGCCGAAAAACGATAAAATAAAAACGTATTGAATATCTGCCCTCGTGCCGCGTTTCCTTTTTCCATAAGAAAAGACCCATCAAAAACAAGCAGTTATTACATAAACATATTCAAAATACAACTTTCTTTTTCCCAATTCAATAACCCTCATGAATATTCTATCAAGGTCTCTTCTACCATATCACAAATAAAGTGAAAGATGGTGGAATTTTCCGATATAAATGTAACTTTAACGCTTCAACACGTTGTACGTATTTCGAATTACTTCTCCCGCCAGAAATGGAAATGTTGTTGAGGAACTTAGGGTAAAATATACATTCTGTTCGAATCCTTTGGGACCGACCGCATGTTCTAGCTGATTCAGCCTTGAACATAGATGCGTTTGAAGATCATATTTCCTTAAATCCCATCCTGCGCTACATGTTATGCTTCTTTGAGCGAGAAAAATGGGAATATTTTTCATTTCAACGAAAGTCTTATTAGTTTCGAATTCTTTTCTTGAAGAATTCGAGTTGATAACTTAAGAAAATTCTTTGGTGAAAGTTCAAAAATGTGTCTGTTTCAATTTCTCATTCGTGTTTACTCTTTCCCGGGTTACTTTCTAATTTATTGTTGACGAAAGGTAGAATTTTGTGACGAAATTTTTCGTTTGTTTCAGAAAATGTTTGGAGAAATTTGTGAGTGATTATGTTGTAGAAAGTAAATTCTTTTGTTGAGAGTTATTAAAAGAATATCGTTTTCGTAAGAGCTTTTGGATACATTTCTGAATTATATAATATTTAAAACGAAAGCAAATGAAGTATCGTTTTGTTGGGGCAATGAATATATACGTTTGAATCTTCATGCATACAAAACTTAAAATTCGGATTATCAAACTGAAGGGATGTTACACGTGATTATGTAACTCTTATTTTTCGCACCCAGAACCTTCTTATCAAACTTATAAAAAAAGGAATCAATCAATCTGGTTAAGTACAGACTATGAATTTAGATTTATTTTTTATAAAAATTCGTAATAAAGGCAATTACTCTTTTGTTCTTTAGCTAAAATGTTTTTACAATAGGTTCATAAATCCGGCAGTATTTAAAAAGAAATTAAAATTTCAGTGTGTCAAAATAAACTGCGTATATCACATAAACTGCAGTAAACTCAATATTCTACATACACCAAAGATTCTCAAACTGTGGGGCGCGCCCCCTAAGGGGGCGTGATAACTCTAGGAGGGAAATGCAAGCATATTGAAAAGTCGAAAACAAGAAATTATTTTGAAACAAATTATTAATTTACAGAAAGTTAGCAAACGAAATACACTTTGACATAATGAAATACAAATTTATACTGATATAAAACACTTATTTAAATGCATTGTGTGAGTACAGATACATTTATAATTAATTTAACGAAACTAAGTTAGTAACAAGTTTAATAATTAACAGTGACCCCATGGGCTTGTCATATATAAAATTATATACAAAAAATAACACTTATCTTGATAATTTGTACGGTTTGTAACTTATCTCTTAACTGCCGAAAAAACTTACGTGATTCTCTCCCCAATGCCACTGTTTTTTAACACGTAAGCGAGTGCATGTGGTGTATTGGTGGAGAGAAAAGTAATAAATAATTAAATCCTTTGAAATATGTAAATCCTTCGCAAATATTTTCAAGGTCCTATTATTGCATTCCAAAGCCTTCGGAATAATATTATGGATAGCAGTACAGAGAAACGATCGTACTTCAGAAAAACGTATATATACGTCCAAGACAATTAACGTTTTGGCTGAGTAAGACATTTATATACGCCGGGGGCACTTAAGAGGTTAAAGTCGTATTGCAGCTTTACAGTGAAAGTATAGTATTTTTGAATTTAATACATAATATTTATGTGCAGGGGGGAGCGCGATGAAAATTATGATTAGATATAGGGTCGCAAGTATTAAAACTTTGAGAAGCGCTGGCATACATGCGTGAACCATGCGTGCGTCAATTAAAGAATGAAGCAAGGTGTTACATAATAAAGGTAAAAAAATGGGGATTCGCAAAGTACTAGGCAAGTAAATCTAAATTAATTCCAATTTGTATGACATAAGTCTGAATAAAGCACAACGACAAAGATAGATTGCGCTAACCCTCTGTTAGACGCAGGAATCTCTGAGGTGCATAGCAAAAATAATTTTGGTGTCGCATCCACTCGCGGTGAGTGGAAACGCGCCCCTCTTTCTTATATCTGTCTTTCATCACTCGCACTAGGGTTCAGTGCCAAGGACGTAGTCGACCGCCTTTTGTTTCGAGCGGCAGGGGTTGTTGAATCTGATAGATGCAGCATGATCAACAACGTAATTATTAATGTCTTTACAATTTTTCGTTTATGTTCATATTTTTCTGTAACATAGAGTGTGTAGTAACTCGAAACAAGTGTTTTGTAACTTCTTTAAGATAGTTTTTCTGCTGAGAATTGAGATGCATCTGAGAGATGCCACTCAAAGATGCGATCCACAGAGACGGCCTAAAAGTAACATTCACATGCCTCGTTTATTACGACTCAGGATTGAGAAAATATCTGATATACAACGCCCCGTTCAAGACCAAGAAGAAACAGAAACACCAAGAATTTTGAAGAGAAAGTACTGTTCCCCTTGTCAGGAAGCCAAAAAAAAAAAAGAAAGGTGTCAAAATTTTGTTGTGTAAAATTTGAAAAATTCATTTGCTTGATCATTGCAAAAAGATTTGTGAAGACTGCAACAAAGGATCACAAAAATGTAAATATAGTAGTAGTGACAGTGATAATGACATGATAGTGATAGTGACATGATAACTAACCACGACCTTTGTGATGTGCTTTTTGTTTAAATTGGAATTCCTGATTTTATTTTAATTATATTAGGACGTGTGTAACATACGTATGTACCTAACGGAGTGAAGTTTGTGGCGGAATAATTTACTAAAAAATAGTTTTAGTAACAAATATTGCACCCTATGTCAGTATTTTAGATACAACACTGCACTTTAATGTTTAATAGCATCAATAAAGTGATTAAATCATCTCCAAACGTTTGTATGAAGTGATGCGTATGAAAGATGCAGTGCGCTTATGGATATATCTTCTTGAAGCGCGCCTAGAGAAGGGTTAACCCGTGGTCACTCGCGCCTGTTTTTGCTACCGTCGTTACTCGCGGGGTGTAGAGAACACCCCAAACTTTTAACACGTGTATTTAATTATGAAAATAAAATTAAGTCATTATGATACATATTTATAAAGTACAAGACGTTTTTTGTATTCTACAAATAAAATTATTAAATTTATTGTATACAAATGAGACTAAAAAAAATTAATTTAAACTAAACATACAAAATTTTCATTTTAAAACACATAATTTTATATTTTTTCATAAACCAGTATATAAAATGTATATACCAGTAATAAGTATACTTTATAATTAATGAGATAATGATAGTAGAAAGTAGAAAAATAATATTTTAATCATTTTTCAAACATTCAGAGCAGACTGAATACATATGCTCAACTTCTCGCGGGAGTTCTCAGCCCCCCAGATAAACTTTTGAAGGTCATTACATTCCAATCGTTCGAGAAAGAGGTATTGCATCAGGCCTGAAGGTCAAATGACCTAAAATGTGCAGCTACACAAAACATCGTAGTTCTGCGCATTCTTTTTAGAATCCTGGGAGGATTTTCTTGTTGCTGGGGTGTACAGAACACCCCCACGCGAGTGATCGAGGGTTAATAAAGGCACAATAATAAAATTAATGCTTCGTTCGACTACCTTCTGAAACAATTTCTACCTTCAATTCCTTGACCATCCATAAATCAAGATTTTCTGGCATGTCAGAACAGAACATACCCGTCGGTACATTTTTGAATGATGCTTCTTACTTTTTTCAAAAATGTAAGATTTTCTTATTCTCACAAGTTTACTTCATGAGTGTTCAATGGAGCTCAAATCAGATGACAAAGGCAGCGAATGTAGATACCAAAGTGTTTAGTGTAGGAGCCATTCCTTCACAACGTGCACTGTATGCTTTTGGGTCATTGTCCTGTTGTAAGACCCACTCTTTGTATTGTCTCAATTTGTCCACAGAGTGCTGTACATTATCTTGAAATATTTTCAGGTACTGCTGTGCATGTCCTTGTTATCTTCAATAAAGATGAAATTTCCACTCCAGGTGAAAACATTGTATCCCAAGCCTTTACACAACCACCACCGTGCTCCATTGTAGGTATCTTGTTTAAGCCCTACATTTCAGTTTTATTTTTCTTTCTAAAAACTTTCCCATGGCAATCACGTCCAAGAATGTTGCATTTACTTTTAGCTGCAAGTAATACATTTTTCAAAATAAATAAAAAATTTATTTCTGAGGATTATGTTCACTCTGTAAAATCTTTACTTATCCGATGATTGTTTGAGCTGATTACTGGCTTTCTACAACAAATTCTGCTGTGATAGCCTTTAGTTTGGGTAATTCGGCGGACTGTTTCAGCACCCACATTTTTATTTGTATACATTACAAATTATTCCGTCAGGTTTGGAGCAGATAATCACGCATTTTTCTTAACTTCCTTTAGGGTTATAGTTGTAATTTGGTCTATTAATTATTAGTGTCTTTCGTGTTTAAGTTAACACCATCGGATAATATATACACACACATTTATTCATCTCGAGAACGGCAAGACCCTCCGTGGTTCATCGCCTCGGAGTAACTGCTCGAAACTGAACCAGTAGGGTTGCCAGATACAATATAAAATATTTA
>BMAV01015114.1:0-14142 GCA_019973955.1 Trichonephila inaurata madagascariensis
TGTACTTTTAAAAAAAAAGTTTGGAAAAGCAAAACTGATCATTCGTTCCAAGAAGTCATTTTTTTCAAACACGATTGCATTTATCAGGGACTGTGACATAAAAAACACGTGATTGCATTTATCACGGGACTATGAAATCACTTAAAAACACACACGTGATTTCAGTTATCAAGTGATTATAACGTCACGTGATTTTTAGTAAGAGAAATATTTAGGTTTTCATTAAGAATTTACGCCAAAAAGACGTCAGTAACTTTCACAAAATTTATTCCAAAAGTAGAATTTTTAGGAATGAATGTGGCATGAATGAAAATAATCTGCGGATAAGGAGGGTTGATTATTGAATAAAAAAATTTTATGCTACTTTATTTAAAGTATCCGACTATTCCGGAACCCATGATTTTAAAAATGCGTAATACATTTCAAAAATTTAACCCTCTGTACAGAGGTCTAGTGTTTACGGCAAAATATTAATACAATATTAGAAGCTATTTTTACAAAAGAAGAACATTTGGAAAAAGGTTATTCAGTTAATTTTTGCCAAAATATTGTATTTAAATATTTTTTGCAAATGTCCTTAAAAAATTGTATACTGTATTCTAATCTAAGTGACACTAAATATCATAAATATTATCCATTTACGCGCTTTTGCAAAATCACAGTTTCGAACGTAGTCGGATACCTTAAATTATTCAAATTCACTCATATTCATTAAGCACTTTATATTCACATTTAATACATATATATATATACAGCATTCCATAGACAATGTACAATTTAGAAAAATTAAGTGTTTGATATAAAATGTACAAAAAAAACAAAAAAAATTCTATTTAACTATAGATTATTATTAATATGCTACAATATAAAGAAAGATCTTTTGTTGTTATTTTTAAGTTATATTTAGAAAAAAAAATAAAACCTTATTATTTTAATTTAATTTTTTCTTTACTGTTATTATATTATTTAGAGCCAAGACATCCCATATTTTCCAGTCCTTTTGCTAGGCACATCAGTGCAATGGCATTCGGTCCCAAGAAACCAAAGTGGTACAAAATGATGACTACAGCCCAGGTAATTTCTTTATTCGAACATTTTTAAAAGTATTATATTTTTCAAGAAATTACTTTATAACTCCTGTTTCTTTACAATTTTCCTGATTAGTTATACTTATTCAAAGACATTATGAATCACGTGGAAGTTGGCAGAGAAAACTATTTCCGCTTCAACGACTTTTTGGAGTCTCTTCAAGATTTTGATCCAACTACAACTCGAGCTGAAGTGTTGGACGTAATCGATAACATGGACATGAATGAATTTGAGGAATTGGATTTTGGGAAATTTCTTTTCCTTTTGGCATACAGAGACCAATCTGCGGAAGATTATCCAGGTAACAATAATAAAATTACCTTTCGTATAAAGAAGCACTTTTAAAGAATTCTTTCATAAGCTGTATGTAAATAAATGTGAAAATTTCTCGAAAAGTTAAAATGACGACCCTTGAATACATTCAAAACATTTTAAATTGATAAAACGTCCATTCCAAATTACTTTTTGGTGCATGCTTCATTAAAAAAAAAAAACAGTATTATTGTTGATTGTGTAATACAGTTTGACATTTTAACTTTAGATAAAAGGATTTTTTAACTAAGAGCAGCCATATAAAATAAATTTATACAGAATGATACTGCTGATTATATTCAAATTAAAACAGCAAAATAGTAAAATTCAAAATTTTTAGCAGTGGTATAAAGAACAACTAGCTAAGGAAAGAAGAGTATTCAAAATGAGGAGTAAATTAAAAATTTACACAAAACCCCGAAAGGAGAAAACATTTCTTAGTTAATACTATTATGTTTAACTCGTAGGTTCAAGTTTATTAAATTGTGTCAAAATTCTCAATCTAAATTTGTTAGCTATCGCCTTTTGATTCTGCGCCTTGTAAAGCTAATGCGCCTTAAATTTGTCAAAGCTCAAAATCCTCACGTAAGCGTGGTATGGAAGTTTGGAGAGTGGAGAGCTGATTCAAGAGTCGTCCTTGTCACACTTGACAGAAACTCAAAATTAGGTCGCCAAAAGCCCTTGTGTTGCTTTGGACTGCCACATAAATCAAAAATCAAGTCAGATCGAATTTGTTAAAAAAAAAACATTTATTTTCCTTCGAATGTTTAATAGTTCGATTTGGAAGTAAAATAACTTTTTATCAGAAAAATTTAGGTCATAATAATTTTATCTCAGAAAATCATTTTCTTTCTTAGATAACATCGAAGAAAGGTTATCAAGCAAGACTGTAACTCCTCGTCAGAGTCTGATATTGTCCGCCATTGCATTTTTCGTATTAATCGCCAGTCCAGCGGAGATCCAAAGATATTATTTTGCAAATACACGCCGGAAAGCTACAGTATTGCATCATCATATGGAAGCCCAAAAATTATGTGGTAAGAGAGAAGAACGTTTCCGTACAAATTTCAAATTCTTAATAAATGTTGAATCTTTTGAAAGAAAAAATACACTGGCTTATAAAGATAAGCAACGATGTTTGCATTAGCCTTCGGCTTCCATGGCGCATGTGATGCATAGAATGGAAAACACTGCACTCAGCGATACTTTGAGATGATCCTTGATTAAGATTTGCTCTAATTTGATGCTCTGTTACCATTCCAGTTTCTTTGACCATTCAGAATGCTTTCCGTTCCCCTGATCTTTCACTACTTGTTGACGACCTGAAGTCTTTTGCCTGTGCCATTCCAGTTTTCATGCACAATTACTGCAGTTGCCTTGAGAACATTGGTAAACACGGCATTTCGCTTATACAGGGTGATTCATAAAGAAATATACACTTTCCAGATCCTGTAAAATAATAACAATGAAAGATAAGCACCACCTCAGTGAACCTTAAGGTATTTGTACTCTTAAAAGTCTGTGTCTCGCCCCTAACGGAAGTGACGTTTGCAATAGTATGCGTGTCACGGGACTAGTCAGTCAAAATGGCTACGTTTGCAGTGGAAAAGATTTCTGTGTTCTTGAGTTCAGCAAAATGTCTAGAAAGTCCCTTCTTTGGATGTGTTAACTCTCTGGTTGATGCCACAGTTGCAGGACGACATTGATAACTTCATACTCCGACTGGATGGGACACCACTATACGTGCGAGATTACCTTGATGAATATCTTCAATACCGATCGAGATTGGATGAGTCGCGGACTACAACATACCACTTATCCAATGGTCACCCAGAAGTCCTGACTCAACACCTAGTGATTTCTTTCTGTGGGGTACCTAAAGGACAAATTATTTACGTCCCTTTCCTTTCTGTTGATCTTACGGAGCTGAAACAGGGTGCGACATAGCCATCGTTCGATAGCCATGTCGTGGGGTTTCCGCGTAAGTTAGAGGTGTGGGATTCTCTCTCGGAATGATGAGACATTCTATAATTCTTAATATGACTTTTATTAAGAATTTAACTTAAATTACTTAGAGATATCGAACAAACTTATATTAAGTGAGAATAAACCAAAGTACGCAGTTTTAACTAACTCAGATCGCGCAATTAGATCACTTATCAATATAAATATATTATATCTGCCTAATCACAATCTCAATAATATACTAGCGTTCAGAATATAATCCTCCTTCCTTGGTTGAATACTAAACGGTTCAATCACTTTCAGATAGGCTGTTGGGCTCGCGTGCAATAGTATGCTCCTTGTAGTAATGGCTATATATCCGTGATTTCTTGGTAGGCCGTCAAATTACACTTCTACCTTTTCCAAACAGAACTTTCTCTAAATTGCCACATTTTTGCTCACTAAACTTTCTATCCTTTTAAAGGTTATCTTATTTGCATCTATGCTTCGTTTCACTTCTTGGATTTGGGTTGGAAAAGTTTTGCCATTAATCGTGGCCGTCAAAGAACGTAGAGGCTATGTTAGAAGAAGAACGCGAGAGAGATGTCACAAGGGTATCACAACCACTATAGATGGACTTGATTCAGATACCTTAACGCGTGTTTGAGCGGAAATGGATTGCAGGTTCAATGTGTCGGGTGACTAAAGGTTCACACGCAGAACATTTGTGACTATCTCTAAAACACTTTACACTATTCCATACAATTTTGTTACAAGTAACATGTAATATCTTAAATTGTTCTTGATTTGTAGTGCATTGAAGCTGTATACGTCTTATAAATCAACTTGCATTTGTTCCTTGCATCCAAGCTCCTACCACCATTCCTTATCTTAAAATAGTCCATTAAGCTTATCCTCTCATAAATTCGCAAGCAATTCACCTATACGAATGTCCTAGGAGCTCAGTTTTTAATTCTAAACTAGCAATCTAGTGGTAATAATGTGGCGTAATAGCTCGTTTACATAAAACTATTGTGTGATTATAATACAAAGGCCATTCTAACGACCTGCAAAAGGTCTTCTCCATAATGATTTCTTTTATTCAAATTGGTCCCAGTTAAAACAAGGCATATTCTATCAGTATCAGCTTGTGGTAATCCCCTTTCCATTCATTCAGCTGACCTCCATTTAACAAATCGGGTTAAAAACATCTCCTAGGCATAACAATAAATATCTTTATACTATCAAGTTCGTGAAGATCAACAAGCATAAAAAATTCCTCAAATTACTTAATGAGAAATTCGCAGTTTTCAGCTAATTTTTTAAAAAGTAGTTCTGGGTATAATTGATTTGTAAGGTCGTTTTAAAATTACTCATTACCGTTCATATTTAAAAGAAACAAACAATTATAATACTTTGATTTTTATTGCTTTGACTCTTTATCTACCGACGGTACTTATAAGCACCACTCACTTTAAAATGACATAGAATAACCAATTTTACGAATATTCTGACAATACTTAGCAGGAATATTTTTTTAAATCCACTCTTCCAAGATATATGGCAGCACGGGTTTTATGATGAGTATTTTAGCGGGAAAGGTGAATAGTTTTATTACAGAAACTGCGTTTTCAGCTGACGATTTTCAGCGGATTGGGAAGATTATCATTTTTGTCCCGAAAAAATTGTTAATGTCAAAATTTAAGTGTCTTATTTTTTTTTGTATGTTAATGAAGACTTTAGAAAACGCCATTTGACTATTGATTTTAAGTGAACAGTGTATATAATTAATTTTACAGTTGAATATCTTTAATTAATTAATTATCTCTAACGGATTAAATTTCCCAAGGTTGAGTATTTTGTTTATGTATATCCCTTAATTTTCAATGTAGTTATAAAAAAAAGTATTGCCTGAAAAAAACTGCAGTGAATCATAATGCATTAGATAGAGGGTTGATGATGAACACATCAACCTTAGAACATGTACCTTATCTTTATATAGATCAATTTAGTATAAAGACTTTACCTATCTCGTGAATAATATATTTAAATTCGAATATTTCTCATAATTCTGATCTGAAACTAATTATAAAGTCAGTCGAGTCTGATTCGAAATGTAAGTAATAAAAGAATTATATTTTAGGTTTGACAGAACGGCAAATGGAAGTCAAGCAACACAATGCTGCTAGACATTTAGGTCCTCTGTATCAGCTAACTGGTTCACCTTATGCCTTACCAGTACCATTCATTCCTCGTTTCAAGCAAGGACAAGTATATAAAGAATGGAAGAAAAGAGCAAGATATCCAACACCTAGTAAATATACTTTTCCCTAAATTAAAACAAATTATTAAATAGTTAAAAATGAAATGGATGCTAAATGACGTCGGCTTCCCACAGTTTGTTAAAAACAGTTTCACTGAGATATAGGGAAAATATTTAATGCCATACATATGACAATGGTTATTCAATGGGGATCCAGTTGTAGTAAATTTCTTGAAGAAAAGACTAAGCTCTGTAGAATGCAAGATAGGATAACTGAGAGACAGCCTCGAACTGTTTGAATGACATTATTGCACGCTATCTAAAATACTACAATCTTTTCTGTACCACTCAAGCATTTTGCACCATCTCATGGCACTAAATTGTGACAGGATTACGGTCGTGTCCTTCAACACGTCTGCCTTTACCGTCACAACTTTTGCTGAGTTGTCTCGAATGATATCATAGCCGATGGTTGCAAACAGATTAGCATCGCAGTGTTTATTAATAAGTCCCACATTCAGTCTTGAAGCAAATGACCATCGAATCCGTGTGTTGAGAGGAATAGAAGCCAGAAGCTCTAATTAGCCTTTATTTTACGCAAACATACAACCATTTTCACTGATCTTACGGTTTACAGAGTGCTATCTTTTACGTCATAAAGTCACTTGCACATATTCTGAGTACAGTCTTAACGGCTCAACGATATGTGATGATACCCAGTGGCCGATTGCTTTAGCTTTCATGACACATCATTCTGGGGTCATTGTCCAACTAGATAATATAAGGCTCCATGCGGCTTGCATATTTCTCTGGTCTTCCTCTGTACTCTGTACCTCTGGCCTACAAGGTCATCAAACTTTTTGGCAATGTATTGAAAATGATAGGTTGCCAGATTGGGGCATTCAAAAATCATGCGGTTTCGGAATAATAATTGAAAAGTTCCTGATAGAGGATATATTGCAAGATGAGATTAGGAAATTGTATCACTTTTTACATTCATATATACAAACATGCATCGCTGCTAAGCGGCGAATTACTGATTTGAATATTCAATGTGTTTGTCATTGATAAATACTAGAGGTTTGAGCATCATTAATCACGTGTTAACAATACAAAAATGTTTAATTTTAATAAAAAAAAGTTGCTTTCTTCATTGTAATCCGTTGCTTTCCGAACGACTGTGTGCTAGAGGGTACTTCTGCTGTTCAGTTAACGGACAGTTACAGTTATTAATTACAAGAGTGGTTACAAGATTATTTAGTGGTGTTTTCAGCGAGAAATGCTGAATTATATCTCAAATAAAATACTTACTTTTAAGCAGTTTATATTGGAAATAATACGAAAGTTGATTAATTTATTTAGTAAAAGAAGAATCACATCCATCCATAATAACTATATTCGACTTTATTTATTGAAAAATATATTCTTAATACATACGTATATATATATGGTTCCACTTGAAACAGTTGGGATAGTTCAAGTTATTATTGTATATCCTATTACAACTGATTTACTATTTGGCATTTTCAATAAATGCATTTCTATTTCAATATGATTTCATAACACATATTTTATACTTTTAGTTCTTCCATTTTCAAAAAGACCAATCGCTCGACCTATCATTCCTTTTAAAATCCGTCGTGAGCTGGGAGAAAAGATTACGTATGATTCTGAACTCGATGAACTGGCCAGCAAAATGAAACATGGCAAAATACCCTTACCATTAATAAGGTTTCCTGCAGCAAAACTGAGGGAGATGAGAGAAACAGGATACTCAGTGGAACTCAAGGACTATATTATGGAAAGAGTAAGAATTATTTATTGTTTTTCAAGCAAAATTTGTTTCCTTTTTTTACACGTTCGTGGACAAAGCGACATATGCCGCTTTGCTTGCTGGCACAAGGAATGACAACCGTCGAAATTCGCTACAAACTAAAACACAAAGCGGCGCACACCGCACATTTTTTAACACAAAATACTGTTCATGGTATCCCAAGAAATAGCAAAAACAATGTAATACCGTTACGTTAAGCACTGGTCAAGAAAGGGTTAAAAAAGATGAATATGCATTTAAATGTTTTTGATCTACGAAAATCTATTTTGACATTCTGCGGTCCAGACAATGTAATGGTTAGTAATGCTGTCTGCTGTGACGTTAGTTCTGAGTTCGAATTCCGAAGACTGTATAGATGGTTGTAAACGTACAGTGCCAGGGCGGAAGTGGCCACTCTAAATATTCGTCGAGCCGAAAGTCCTCTCTAGAGGTTGGTGAAATGGGAAGAAAGGTAGAGGGGATCCCTGACCATCCCCAGGGCGTGGTCCCTCAAAATTGAGGAGGAACAGAGTCACCCTACTGTCACCTGCATGGTGCTCAAAGCTGCGGCTAACGAAAGGCGTTTAAATAGCCCCTTGCCGCGATGAATTTCATGGGCCTCGATCTGACACCGTTGATTGGGTGGCTTTGAAACAGCAGTATTCTGATTTAAGAGGGCATGGTATGATTCACAAAAAATATCTTCTATTTAGGGGTTTTGAAAAAATTTTTGGTATGTATATGTATTATATAAAGCAGTTTTTGTGCTCAAAATATCACAAAAAAAAAAAACAAATAAGTCGTTTAATTTTTTATAGAAAATTTTAAAATTCATGATTTTAAAATGCTACTTCTCCTACAATAATGGACATAAATGCGTGAAATTCGATTTAGAAGTGCACATCGAACTATGTATAACAAAAGTTTGTATGGAACTTGTGATAACATGATCGATATTTGTAAATTATTTATCTTATGAATGCTAATTGAAAATTCCTTAAAAAATGTATAAATTCCAAATTCAATCATTTTTTTTAAAAAACAAGTATTGCTTTTATTCAAAAATATATACCAACTTTTTATTACATGTGTTAATAGTAATAGTCAGAAAAAAAATATTAAAACATTTCGCGCTATAGAAAGAAAGCCAGCATTTAAAATGAGGAAAAACAAGTTTTTTTCTTTTTTTTTCTTTCTGAGATAAATCAGCTTATATAAAGTTTCTATTTTCTTTGGTATAAGTATATCAATAAACATAACCGTTATCATAACTCTAGGGTTTTTTTTAACTTAGTCTTCAAATTTCGTGTGATTATAGAAAAGTATGTTCAGAATAATTAAGGCTAAAAAATTTGATTTGATATTTTGACCCAATTTTGTTAATTGAATCGTACTGTGTCTCCTTAAATATGTTTACAATTCTACATATACTTTCATAGTGCAGTACCTACATTAATAAAAAAAATTTAAAAAAAAATTGAGTACTTTTCCGTTTTGCCAGCATAAATCTCTTCAAGATGGCATTATTGGCGACACACAATATACACATAAAAACACATTAATAAATATTAGTTCTCAATGGTTTTTTCATCAATTTTTGATGATTAATGAAAAAGACGTTACTGATAAGAAAAGAGACCACGACGTGTTTTGAAAATGGGGTTGTAAAAGGTTACCGGAAGAAATATTTCGCGTCGGTTGTATCATTTTAGCGACTTTATCGCCCGAGGCGGCAAAATGAAAAAGTACCAAATATTTTTTTTAAAAAAAACAAAAATAATAATTTATTTATTCTGAACTTTATTTTTAAAATTCTATTTTATTTTCAATAGAAAAATACAAATTAATATTAATTATAGATTATACAGAGAGTGTTTATAAATTCTTTAAACCTGACGGAAAACTTAGGGAAAAAAATAAATCATGATTCATAGATACATTTTTTTTCACATTTTATTTTTCTTAGTAAATCAACAAACCAATGAAAAGATAATTTATCAGTGAATATTTTAACACAAAAATAAAAAAAAAGTACAAAAAAAAATATGAGCTTCTGTAAAAAAGAAAATTTTAATCTAAAAATAAAAGTCATTACTCACTATAATTTAAAGACTAATCTTATATACGCAGTTCACAGTTTTTCCCACTTTGACATTTAGTAACATCATACTTTTTGGAATAAAGCTTATTCATGACTAAATTCAGAACCGATTTAACAGCATTTATCTTCAATCATGTATGTTAGCTGTTCAATTGAGAAAATACAGTTTACATAGCAGTAAATTCGCCTGACCAAATAACTTTTTAAGTTTCTATGGATTTAAAAAAAAAACAAGTCCTCAACTTTAAAATTCCAAAATTTAAATATTTTTGTTTAGAATTAATTTTTTTCTTAAAAAAAATTGTTTGTGTGGTAGAGTTAAATCTAAAAATTGTTAAATCTGTTGTTAGTGAAAAGACATACCACTAACAAGGTGCTGGTAAGACCGGATCATTGATGTGAAAGCTGCGTTAGGACGACTTGATGTTTGTTATGCAGGAGCTTTGAAAGTTCCTACAGTAGGTTTGAGAGAGTGCAAGCGAATCTGGAGGTCAATCTGAAAGAGAGTATGAGAGAGTGTGTTGAAGCATCTCTGAGCGTCCGAGTTTCCCTTTTTCGTCTCATTAAAAGTGGAATATGTCACACCTTCAAAAGTGACACGTAACGCAGAATCATTTCTGTTTGGATGTAGCTTGGATTACTATTCAACCATTGGTCCTTGTCACCTCTCATGCGGTGAACTTTGAAGATGGAGATTGACGTGGGAACTACTTCGGTCACTTTTCTGTTGGCTGGATAAAGGGAGATCAAAGGCTGACTTGCCCTAGAGCCTAAGTGTCGGTATTATCCTCTCTTGGGTACTTTTCCATGCGATACTACGTGACCGTTGGGAGTTCATTAGTTCCCTAACAAGAAATCCGTCCTTCACTGGAGACCGCCACATTTGTATTGATAATTTGCTTAAATACACTGTTATTTTGATAATAAATCCACCTTTCTAAATAAATTTAAAAAAAGATATTAAAATACAGCTCACTTACAGCTATATCTAGTCCGCGAACATGGTCGTGTATTTCTTGGCCGGCAACGTTCACATCCTGATTTTATCTAAGAATCTTTTTGTGAAATAATTTACATCCGCAAGCTCTTCACATATCATAGTGTGTAAGTTAAAGGTATGAAGTTTCTCCCACTTCTCTCTAGGGTGCCATCCTCATCACTTGGACAGTGCTTCAGAATTATGACACTTTTTACCAACAGATTTTTTCAATGACTTAATTTTTACAAACATAACCAAATAAAAGACAAAAATTTCGATTTTAATCATTACATAGAGTGAAATTATTTATTTATTTTAAAGGAAACTGTATTAAGTACAAAGGGCTTTATGTCTTGTATGAATCCAAGATTCTTTCTTTCTTTTTCAACAGGCCGCATTTTCCCTTCAGAAGTTTAAAGACAAAATAAAAGATGCTGCCGTTGTCTATGCGAGGAAAAATATTAAGCCGATGCTCAGTGAAGGTTTCCCAACTAAACATGAAAGGGATACATTTATTGAGGTAAGTTATTCGTGTAAACAAATTGATTCGAATCATTAATTTTTTTTTTAAAGTATACGTTCCTGTGTCAATGAATAATGCTAACTCTGCTATATATAGTTGCGAAAACTTTTTATTAACAATTGCCTTAATGTTTGTAAATAGAAGAAATATTTCAGCGAAAGAGACATTTCACAAATTGAATAAGTAATAGAAATATGATTGTTATACATTTAACTAACTATTGCTTAGCTATAAAACTTGTTTTTTTTTTTATATAGAAAAACTAATATAAATCAACAGCAGAAATATATATGATAAGTTATTTCATTTAAATGGCAAATTAAAATTCAGAAATCAAACTTACGCTCTTATTTTGCGAATAACTTTTCTATTTTCCGTTTGTCTTCCAAGTGCGAAACTATTTATGTGATCCACATTTACTTGTAATACTTATGAATACATCTGAGAACTTATCAGGAGCCTTTAAGAAGGTAGAAGTGTATTTAACTCAAAATATCATAAAGCATTCATTCACGAAATTAAATATACACTAGTGTGCAAAATTTAAGCAATAGGTGTTTTTTTTTTTTTTTTTTGCCAGAACTCCTAGAGCAGGCATGGCGAACCTGTGGCACACGTGCCATCAATGGCATGCCAGCGATCAAAAGTTTTCGCATTTTATTTCAAAATAACAAAGTTCACTATGAAGTATTAGGATCAAACTCAAGTGATCGGTCACAGAACGGCTGGGAGCAAATTCGTTTGTTATCGTATTGCCTTATTTACGTCGTGGACTACGGTTGCTAATGATGCAAAATTTATCTACGCATAGCATACAGGGGAGTAGCTACCGCCGTATCAGCCGTATCAATGATACGCTACAGGGACCCCAACATGTGTAACTACAGTCCCACTAAGAGGTCTCCCATATCTAAAAAAGGGCCCCGAAAGAATATTGATACAAGGGCCCCCTCTGAGCTAGCTACGCCAGTGATAGCATAATCAATTTCTTTGACAAAACTGTATTTTAAAGTTTATTTGTGTTATATTTACGATTTTTAATTGTTATTTGACATGGTTAGTTCAGTAAAAGAACCAAGTTTCAAGATAGTAAGTGTAACCGAGAATTTCAAACTTGGTGAATCTAGAAATATGGCATTATTGGTAAAGGTGAGAAAGCGGTGCGTGTTTTGCGTTCAGGAACAGAGGTATGCAGAGCATCGTCTGTAAAACGACATTTTGAAACAAATCACAAATCCTCTTGTCAAAAAAGTGAACCACAGCAAAAATAATTAATTGCTTAAAAACCATTTGGCAGATGACTCCAATTCAGCATGTATTGTACTAAAAGATACATCTTACAATCATAATATAAGTTATTTGTCATCCAATCTGCAACAACAGAAGTCACACTATAATGTTACTTTAATTTTAATTACACGCATAACTAAAGCATTTACAACTATACAGTGCAAAAGGTATTTTTCGTAGTAAATAAAGAGTTTTGAGTTGTTAGTATTTAGTTTGTTATTTTCCCAATAATCACAAGTCAAAATTATTTGACGGCACGTCTGTATCTCATTAAACACTTCTTTAGAAAAAATGGCACGTTGATCCATAAAGGTTCACCACCCCTGTCCTAGAGAAATCATCTGAAAGACATAAAATTCAAAAATGAGAGACAGCCTTTTTGTACTTAAATGGTAACGAATGTATAGTTGCGCAAAAATGAATACAATGCATATAGTATGGAATTAAACAAAAAAAGGAGGGTTATTGAATTCATAGAATACTTACACATGATTGTCTGTCCAAGAGGGAGAACAACAAGCAGATATCCCTTAGCAGGGGCGGCTCTAGGGCCGGACAATCCGAACCCCTGCCCGGGGCGGCAAATTTTAAGGGCGGCATTTGAATCGAATTTGAAAAATACTTTTTTTTGTTACAAAGAATTTGAAAAATTTTCTGAAATATTATTAGGTGTGAATTTGGTATTACACATTTAACGTATCTTATTTTTTTATTTTGTACTCTTTTTATTTAATGATGGTTTTCTTTTGTGTTTAAACTTGAAGGGCTTGAGGTGGAACTATATGTTAAAGCATGAAATTTAATATGTTTGCACATTTTTCACTTGTAAATTTCTCCCCATCCCGGAGTGAGGTCACAAAGGATGTTCCTTTCACCTTTACGATGTCCGGTGTCAGCTATCCAAAAGAGGACTAGAGTAATAAGAGGTTCTGATAGATAAAGAGTTACAGGAGGTTTTTTATTTTAGTCCTGAGTGTAGTTACTTAAGTTAAAACATACACTTGTGATCCCCACCATCAGTAGACTATTTTTCGAAGAAATTGGCCTGCTGAAATGGACGATTCCTTGTCTTACATTTCACTCGTTTGTCACAATAACAAGTAATTATGTCTATAATTTCGAATTGTTTTGAATTTTTTAAGACTTAAAATAATATATATGTGTATATATATATAAAAGACAGAGAAAGAGCGGGGGGCGGCAATTTCCATTATTGTCCGGTGGTGGCAAAACTGCTAGAGCCGGCCCTGCCCTTAGTATGGTACATGCCCTTCCCTTACTGCAATGGCTGCTTCGTAACGTCTCTCCAGACTCAGCACCAGATTGTCCAATAGTTCTTGAAAAAGGCCCATTCCTCAATTAGCAACTGTTTCAGTTGTTGGGTGTGCCCTGAAGGATGTAATTGGAAAGCAAGACGACTTAAGCCTCTCATACATGTTCTATAGGATTTAAATCAGGGGAGAACGCTGGGCAATCCATTCGAGTGATATCTTCACTTTCTAGTAGCTGCTGAATATCAGCAGTCCAGTGTGGTTGTGCATTGTCGTCCATAAAAACGATGTCCAGCCCAATAACACCTCGAAACAGACGCCCATGGAGAAGGACCACCTTCTTACAATAGCGATCTCCGGTTGCAGAACCTCTGTCGAAAACGTGCTCAGTCCACTCGTTCAGTATATACCTCCCCAGTCGACAACTCCAGGACCACCGTAAAGGTCTCTTTCCGTGATGTTACTGGGATGAAACAGTTGTAAGGGCGCCTCCCCCTCGGGTGCCCTTCTCCTTGATTATCAGCGTGAGCTAGAGGTGTAGGAATAAATGAAGAACT
>BMAV01015114.1:26020-44626 GCA_019973955.1 Trichonephila inaurata madagascariensis
TATTAATAATTAATTTTTTTTTTTTTTTTTTTTTTTTTTTTTTTTTTGCTCTTGAGAAAAGCGCACGTTTAAAATAAATCTCCTGATGTCAAAATGAATGAAACGAAAATATGATCAATATCAAGAAGTTTTATTTTCCTACCCCACGCACAAATCATAAAATAATGCCATTTCATCGATACATTACATATGTACCGAAAATACCGGCGTATAACGCGCACTTTTAACACAAAAATAAGATCGATATTTAAGGTGCGTGTTATGCGCCGTGTATAAAAACGATATCTTTAAAAATAGAAAAAGAGATTAGCATAAAAAAAATATTATTCCTACGCATATCGAAATACTGCTTATTTAAAAGAAATGACATGCCTTATGAACCAAAAGAATTGTAGTTCTAGAAGTATACTATTTTTTTAGAAGTCTGGGATAATACCTTGAATAATGACTTCAAAACATAAGAGCATTTCATACGTATATTTCAGGTTTCTTCATAAAAAAGGGGATGCACGTTATACGGCGAATATAACTTGAAATTAAAAAATGCAGCTTCAAAGTGTAGATACGCGTTATACGCCGAATTTTACGGTATATGTTGATTTATTAGTTAAATTAAAAAGAGTTAAATAATATGGACTATCTGCTTTTATTTTTTCATATATTTTATTCTATATCGACAGTTTTCAAAATGGTTTACTTTGAAGCGAAATTCATCACAAAAATTGTTTTAATGTTAAGGACATAAAATTTAAGAACTAAATACGAAATAAAGACTTTTTTTGCTAAGATTAACTAATTACCGCACTAAAACTAAACCCATTTTGGCTCAATCTTCTAATTTCTTGGGAGGGAATTTCTTGTCGCGTCAATTTTAAAAGAACGATGTTTGGGATCCATTGAAGAAGACCTGATGGAATTCTGAGAGCTTTGGTTTGAGTAATATTTTTCTAAATTTCTCTTCCATGCTAGTCAGAGATATTTTAAAGTTACCATATACACTTTATATGAAAACGGCACTATTAATTATTTTAAATTTATTACACAAACAAATATTTTAATTTTTTCATTAATATACTTTTCTTGAAATCTTATGTCAGAATATTTCATTGGGTTATTTAAAATTTTTGTCCTATCTTTCTCTTTCTTTTTGTTGTATAAAATACTGTTAAATCGATTTAAAATTTTAAAATAGAAAAGGATTTAATCGCAGTTTCCATGCATATCGAATTCATAATCGATAGGAAACAGATTTGGAATTCAGAACGCATTGGTAACAAATTTATGTGTTTAACATCGGCAACAGTGTACTATATTTTCTGAAAATTAGTTCATTTATATTTAAATATGATTGTCTTGTTGTTGTCGTCGTGAATGTACTGTAGTTGTTCTCATGCTGTTTTTTAGTTGCATCAGTAAATAATTGAAGTCATGTAAACTTTGCGTCCATAACGTGGGATTTGTTTTATTGTTGATTTTTAGCGTTTTTTTACCATGGCAGCGGCAGAGAGTGTAAGTCCGGATCCAGTTGTTTCAGTGGTTGGTAAGTTGCTCTTATCTGTTCCATGCTGTATTACCATAAGTTATTTTAAAGCATGCCATTTTAAAAATATTTTTTGAAAGTAAAAATGTGTGGGCTTATTTATGAACGGTCTTATGTAAGAGTTATAAATCATATATCATTAGATCGCTTGGAAGTTATAAAAGTTAAAATTATTTTATATCTTAATTTAACTTTTTTTTTCGTTTGAATTTAAAAGAATAGTATAAAAGCTTAATTACTTACATTCGTTTATTTATATTAGTTACTGATTTTGAGTGACGATCGGATCAGGTACATTTGTTATTTATAATCAGTTATAAATAAATTTAAGGAATTCTAAATTTGATTATTTATTAATGCATTTTTAAAAATTCTGATAAAGGTGCAGAAGCGTTTTGAGCACTTATAAAATTGCAGAATGTTAAAAGCTTCGAAACTTCACAATGTTTCTCTAAATTGTGAATAATTATTTTATGTGTTAGTAACAGAGAACTTGATCTTATGAATACTTATTACATTTAACTATTGTAAAAATTCTAGTAGTTACGATTTTTTTAATGCTATGTCTTTTTAAAAACAGTGTTTGTTTGTCAAAAATCTACTATTTTCTTTCCTGATGAAATATTTAAAGTAGGCAATGTGTTAAAACACAACTTGATTATTAAATCACATAACTTTATTAATTGTTTAAATCGCATTCTCAAATGTGAACATATTTTAAATGGTATATATTTTGTGACATTCATGTAATTTACTTATTATACTGTTTAAATAATGTTAAAGATGAACAATATATTTTTGAGGTTGTTCAGTTAGCTGAATGCAGGAAATAAATCCCCAAATATTACTACTGACAGTAGTTGTAGTATTAGCAATAAACATTCTCATTTTTCTCCATACATTTTTTAAAGTAGTAATTCTGTAAAATTCATCAGAACTAAGTAGATTTTCGATACTTACTTATTATCGCAACTGTATTGGCGACATTATTTGAAAGGAGTTTGTTGGAGTACATAGTTGCCAATTCAGCATGTACGACACATGAGAAATCAGGGTTGTCAACTTGCCAAGTTATCTTGAACATCGACATTGTTGCGATAGTATGCAAGTACCAGCTTTTCTTTAGGTAAATATTGTATGTCACTGTCAAAAGTGTAAGTTTGGCCAGATTTGTACCCAAATGATCTAATAGTGCCTTATTTTCTAGTGTGAAGTATTACGCTAAAAATTTTTGCAAGTCTTGGGAAAAATAGTAATTATTTACAAACATTTGTAGTGTTACTCAAATTTTTATTATTTATTTGTTCATTCTAAATTTTGTAGTCATTTTCTTGTCTTATCTGAGCTGGGTTAGTATATGTTAAAATGTGTGGTCACATGCAGCTAAAATTAACAGATTCCATTTGCAATAAGATTATAATTAAAAAACATTAATATTTGAAAGCCCAAAAATTACTAAAATTTTTATGAAGATCATATATTACTTTCACAAAAGCCTGGGTTCATAAAAAAATAAACATCTTTTTAGGAGCTTAAGGGAATAGTATCTACATATAACAACCATCTATTTAAGTAGAACATATTGTAAATATGTTTCTTATTAAGTATAAAATTTTAAATAATTATTTGTTATTTTTAAACCTCCCATGTGCACACACTAAGTAAAAAAAAAAGTAAATGGCTTAGTTGTGATAAAACATAAACTATTTCCAAGTTAGGTTTAATAAAGATAAAAATTAGCAGGTAATAAATCTCCAATAATCAATTATTATAATTCAAAAACAGTGGTTTTAAAAGTATTGTTATTATAATTTTCAAACTTCTGTGATCTCTTTGGGAATGTTTATTGAAACAGCATGGAATTTAACTTTGTATTTAATTGATTGTATATTGGATCATATCCTCATGAAATATATTACACTAAATCTTACAGTTTATGGAAATTACTGTTCTTTTAGATGAATTGTTCTTACTTATTCTGATTCCTTTTTAAAAGGCTGTCTTTTTAACCTGTTCTGTAACTCAACTGTTCTTTAATTTCCTTGAATAAAATCTCAAATGTATTTGAGAGAGATTTAAAACTGTTAAAATTTTATTAAAGTCAATTAAGCCATTTAATTTAAAACTACATATTTTAGAAAAATTCCAATTGGCTGAATTTTTAAAAGAATCATATTTTGGATTTAATACCAAATACAATGCAACACTTTCAAATTTTATTAGCAAACAGAAAAATGAAAATCATTAGTTTTATCTCGATACGAGTGCTTATATGTACTCAAAATAATTAAATTGGATACTTATTATACTGTCAATCACAATTTCGTCGAATCAAAAGATGTTGTCAAATACCCTGATGTGCTCAATATAGTGGAAAACCACTTCTGTTTATGTTCAAGCATCATAATTATAATACCATTCAATGATATTTTTTGAATTAATGATATTCAGTATTTCTCTTGATTTACAAAAAAGTCCTTTCATAAGGAACTGAAGCTGCTTTAATAAGAAAACCTGTTGCAGCAATTATTATTATTAATTTACCCTTTATTAGTCACTGGAACAAATTAGTTTTTGCTTTTACTCTGTAGATAAGGGTTCAGTTAGTTTTCTGACAACTGTTTTGTGGTGTATGTTTTATTAAACTGTATTCCAATCCCCTAAAATGAAAAAAGAAAAAGTGTATATTTACCATATGAAGCTTTAGGAATTTAAAGCCAATAGTGCTAAGGCTACATCTGATAAAATGCGTATTGTATATGGAGAAGGACTAACAGCTTGTTAAGCAGTTAAAAGTTGGTTTTTTCCAAATTCTATTCATGAGATATGACTTTAAAAGACATACCAATAATAAAATATCTTTATGACTATAATGACAACCTTTTAAAAGCAATATTGCAGCAAAATCTATGTCACTCATCTTGAGATATAGCAGGAAAGTTTGAATGCATAACAATAGACTGTTTGCTCCTCCCTAGGAAAGTCGTAGAAACTCTGAAAGTGTTAGGAGTATAGGTACCTTACAATTTAAGTGAAAAGTTATTTCAGTGTTTTTACTGTGCTTTTCAAAATTTTTATATATTCATTTTGGAACACATACATATATTAATTTGATAAAATGTATTTTATAAGTACTGATTATTTAATAAGTGTTATGTGTATTGACATAATTGTCAAAGAAAACTATCTGACCTTGTGTGTGTAGACCTGTAATTGTTTGATAAAAAAAAATAGTATATTTCTGCAGGTTTTTTTAAAAAATTTATACCAACATTATTTGTGGAAAGTATGTAGCAACATAACTGAAATTTAACTTGTGAAGTTAAAATCATTGTTTTGGGATGCTGTTCTGCTTCTGCTTCTATAAAAAAAATTAGACTTCCTTTAGTTGGCTAACTGTATGCAAGATACTTGTGGCTATCTTTCAGTTCAGTAGACAGCTTCATCTGTTTTTCTTGAGGCTTAAAAATGTTCCTTTTCTTTTTTTATCTATTAAAAAGCTTTTATTTAGAGTTTAATTTTAGCATTTTTGAATTTTTAGAAGTACATTTTTAATTGATAAACTGTGAAATATACATTTTTATTTTATTCCTTACTTTTTGAACAATGCAAATTCTTGTTTTTAATAGAAACACCTGCTCCTGAAACAACGAAAGAAAGTACATTAGAAAATCTAATGGAAAAATTGAGAGCCAAAGCAGGACAATATAGGTCATGGCCTGAAATGTCTAAATCGTTGAGAGTTGCTGTAACGGTAAGATCAGAATAAATTATTGATTGTTTTTAGTGCATTTTATTTTAAAATTACTTGACTTTGATTTTAAATGAAATAATCTTGTAATCATTAATTCAAAATTGTTATTGCATGAGGAGGGGACATGAAATTATATCTTATACCATCATATATTTGGGGACTTGATGGAGAACCACGTTTGTGCTAGCAAAATAAGTTGCAATTATATATAAATTTGAAGCCCAGTGGCTAAGTGATAGTGCATTGCGTTTCCACACCACAGGTCTGGTTCAAACCCTGGGATGGGCAAGGTTGACTCAGCCTTTCATTCTTTTAGTGGGTCGATGATTGAGTACCAAGCTTGCTTGCAAACTTAACACTGGGGGGTTTTGCATCAGACTGACCACTTGACTGGAACATCTGCTCAGGGTACATAGATGGGCACAGTAAGCTTTGGCCTTCATGGGCTGTTGTGCCACTGAGTTAAGTATATATAAATTAAAATAACTGATATTGTGCAAACTATGTCAAATGGGAGTTTTCTTTTCATATTAAATATTTTACTCTTTAAAGATTATATAAATACAGAGTGTCTGAGCAAAAAGTTTTCAAAAGTTTTTTTATTGTTACCAAACTACTAATTGGAATTAAGTAAAAAATTTAAATAGAATAAAAACATACTACCAAGTTTTTATCAAGATCAATAGATGTTCGATGTGTTTCATAGCGTATCTGGAGTTATTAGACAAATTGCTTGAATGATACACTCCTTCAGCTCTTTTATAGTTGCAATTTTTTGTTTATACACAACGGATTTAAAGAATTCCCAAGCAAAGAAGTGTGATGGAGTCAAATTCAGGTACCTTGGTGGCCAGGCAATTGGAACCCTTCTCCCAATCCAACTTCCTTGAAATGTCCTATTCAAAAATGCGGAAACATCACCATGTTAGTGTAGTGGAGCACCATCCTGTTAGAACAGAAAACCTGGAATTTTTGGGACAGCAAAGTTTTCCAGCGTATCAAGATAAATGTGTCCCATAACTGTCTTCTCTATGAAGAAAAATGGACCAATGATGCCATTTGTGTGCATTCCTAACTACACATTAACTTTAGGTGTAACCCTTTCGTATTAAGGATTTCTATTTCCCCAAAATACAGAAATTAGGCTCATTAACTTTTTCACATGTGTGAAAGCAGGATTCAACTCTAAAAATCACATGTTCTAAAAAATTCGAATTAATTCCAATATGATTCATCATTTCAGCACCAAATTTCAATCTTGCGCAGTGATCATTTGGTTTCAAGTGGTGAAGAAGTTTAAGCATGTATGCATGCAAATGCAGCCATTTATGAACGATATCATGAACTATGGACAGGAATCTATAATCTGTTACTGGCTTGCCTAATAGACTTATCAGGATTTTTACAAAATGAATCAAGCTCACAATCGATAGTGTCTGTTTTCACAAAAACTTTAGGATACTTGCCAGTTTGAGATACCGAAATTCCTGTCTTTAAAGTTCTTTCCCACTGGTGGATGGATTTTAATGGCGGAGGATCGACATTCCATTCTCTTCGAACACGCTGTTGTACACGTGTGATTGATTTAAATTTTGTTAACCAAAGTATGCACTGTACCTTTTGCTTTGCCATCCACATCTCTACTAATGAAGTCAGTGTAACAAGTTTATCACCTGCGATTGCTGAATAAGGTGTGCTTGTGCAGCTGGTCAGACTACACCCGAAAAACCTCGGAGGGTTTTCAATCCATGGAGGAGCAGTTCATTACATTCTAATGGGTAATACTGTAATAATAAGCCATGACTGTTGAATACTTTAAGCCTGGACACCCTGTATATACTGATACAATGTAGATTTACAATTTTCATTATCTATTTTTAATAATTTTTATAAAAAGCTGAAAATATTTGCTGACAGTCAAAGAATTGTATTTTTGCTAATATAATACTCTTTTATTTAAAGAAACATTTTTATTTGCATTGTAAAAGTTTTCAATTTTTTACATGTGCATGAGTTTTAAAGAAAAGGTGTGAGTAAAGTTAATTTAAAATCTTTACTCAAAAGTTGAAAGCTATGTATGAAGTTTTTAAGGTATTTTGTAGACTGTTAAGAATTAAAATAATTGTTATATTATATTTTTTTCTTGTTTATTTAGGTTAATTATTTGAGCAGTATTTTTGTGAATATTTTTCAATCATTGCCACAAATACAATTGTATGCATTATTAAATTATATTTGCATCATTTTGCTCTGAAATTTGTTGTTTTAATATGATTCTTTTCAATTAAATATTTTAGGAAAAAAGGCATTTGATGAACAGTGGTGATCGTACACAGCTTCAAAAAGTGTTAGATACTTTACAGAAGTCAATAAAAGGTATGAAATGTCATTATTCCCACAGTATTTATATTTAATTTAAATATGAACATAATTGCATAATTTAAACATTTTTGAAAAATAATTAATAATTGTATGATTTTTAAAGGATTTATGTTAAATTCATGACATGATTTAATTTGATCTAGAGCTAATCACATTAGTATTACAATATTTGTTTTCATCTTATAATTTTGCACACCCTTTTTGGAATAAGTATTTGTACAGTATGCTTCCCTAATAACATGAGTAATTTGCATATTAATACCTATATAAAATACCAGTTTGATTCATTAATACTCAAGTAGTAATCCCTGATGCTTTTTTTTTTAACTAATTTTATTTGTATTTTAAGGTAGTGAGCTAGCTATACATGTTTTACAAATGTAAATTTTTTTATTTATTTCATGCCATTTCATTTTGTGCTTCTAGTTATACTTCATTGTACATTCTTTAATTCTTTAGTAACATCATTACAATCAATGGTTGAAAGGTTAGAAAGCATCAGTAGGCAAGTACAAGGGTAAGTGCATTTTTACAGTAATGTTTATATTACTGATGTTTATTTTTAAATTTTATCCACAATGTACAAGATATTCAAATACTTATCTATTGTAGTTATGTAAATATTATGATAAAGCAGAAATTTATATCCTCATTGAAAATCTAATTATAATGTAAATATATAAATCTTGAATTAATAATATAAATAGACGAACCACAATTAAAGGGATCAAAAAGCCATGAGTACTTTAAAATAGGTAATTAAATCATCCATTCAAAATTATTCATGGTTTATCAAAAATAACTTCTTTCCTTTAATACTAAATTAGTGCAAAAGTTGTTGACTTATGATTAAAAAGTTTTCAATAAAAAGCAACAATAGTGTTCAGAAATCTGTTTTTATTTATGAGTAGCTTTTCGTAATTGGAGTAAGGAAATATTTATATAACATATGGTTACAAAAATACAAAGGTTAATATTCCTCCTAAACAATTTTATAAAAATCTATATTACATATTTTTATTGAAATATAATTTCATTGTTTTATAGAGTCCGATTTTCGAATAAGAGTCCATCACCAGAATTGTACTTATACAACGAAATGTTTTATGTTGAAATTATCTTGGAACCAACTGGTGCAGTGAAGGATGTTAAAATTAATCACCAAGCTGATTCTGCAGTTATAGTAGTAATAAAATATTCTATGTATTGATTTATTTTTTATTGCATTTAAGAAATTTTAATTCATTTTTAATAAATTAAAATTTTTATCCCTTGTAATATTAATATTATAGTTTGAGCATTATTACTAATATTAACATACTTCAAATGTAATTCAGTTTGTGGAATCTTACTTTCATATAAACAAGAAAAATTTTTAGTATTAATTGTGATAATTGTTTTCAATGGGCTCAATTCATGTGACGTCATAGTCACATGATAATGATTAACATGTATTTCCAGCAAATCAGTTAATGTACTTTTTTGTTGCCAACTTTTTCTCTTTGCAGAAACATTCTTTTAAATTATCAACAATAATTGCATGAATAACTTACAGAATGCATTTTATTTAAATTGAATGCTTAAAATAAAACTTTTCTTATAATTCTAAAACGTTTTTGATGAAATTTTTTTTCATAACATTTAAACATCTTTACCCAATTATAAAATGTGAAATTTTACTAATAGAGCAACTTGTATGATTCGTTTAATGTCTATTTCGAGTTCAATGGAGAACACATGTTTGTCTTTATCATGTGACCATCGTGAATTGAGCCCATTAAGAAATATTAAAATTTAACAAACCACTGCATTTGTGCATTATGTTATTAAAATATCTTTATTTCTAGATATAAGAAATAATAATTAAAATTTTATTTTTATTAATCATATTTAAGCATAACACATGTTTTATCTTAACTGTAACTTCATTTTGGTATAATTTCTTAATATATTAATTTTCATTATGAGAGATTTAAAAAGAATTTTTTAAATTTCAGACATGTCCTGAGCTTGTAAAAGTTCTTAAGTAAGTGTCTGGTGTATTATTTTTTTAATTATATCCCTAACCTTGTAACTACTTCATGGATTTATATTTAACTTTCTTATTTGTCTTATTTTTGTGTGTGTGTGTGTGTAAAGTATGTGTATTGTGTGGAATTACTACTACTTTAAAATTGTGATTATTTGCTTTTTTTAATACTTTGATTTTAATTGTTTCAACTGTTTATAACCCTGAAGGGTTTTGATATTTTCAGGTTTATTTTAATAAAAATATTTAAGTTATTTAATTATATTGAAAATGGATATTTTATTAGAAGTTGTTGAATAAAAATGTAATTTTTTAAAAAAAATTCTTCAAGAATCATCTAATTCTGACTTGAAAAAAAACTCCAATATTGGCTGCTATACCAAAATGTCTGTTACCTTTTTCAGTTCCGTTTGATAAGTTTAGAATATATTTAGGTGATATTCTGAAATGTATATTATAAATATGGCTGCCAAAGACAGAAATAAAGCTGCTTTGAATCTAATTTGTTTATAAATGCTATTTAGTGGTATTATCTATGCTTTTTTTTAAACTAATATTTTGGGATTTGTGGCTTATTTCTCTTAAAGAATGACAAAGGAATTTAGTGGCAATTTTATAGATAGGAATGTTTAAGATTGTAATTATCGAATGTTTGCAAGTCTGCATTAAATGTGGAGCACATTTATGGTCAGAAAAATGTTTCAATTTTTATGAAAATTTGCCATGTTGTAAATCATACACCTTTTTATAATATAGCATTTCAAAAAATACTATAGACAATTAATTTTTTCTTTGAACATGTAAAGGGATAACTCATTTAGCATCATGGTAAAGCAGAAAAATGCAAAACACATTTTATATCAGAAAAAATGGGCCAACTGGAATAAAAGTGAGTAGTATAATAAAATATGCTGCTCTGTAAAAGATAGCAAAGCCAAAATTTAATATTCATGTTGGAGTACGTTTATATCTGAAAAATGTTGCAGATTGGGTTCCTATTCTTTAACATTGAGCGAAGACAGCCTTAAAATTAGTAGTCTGAGTGACACTTGATATTAGACCTCAAAATATTCACATAAAAATTCATCTGTCTTTATTATTAGCCCAATGTATTTCATTTTTATAAATATGTCGAAAGAAAACAACGTAATTCTAAAAATTTCAATGAATTAATTACATTTGCCTTTTGTGATATTTTTTTGTAGAAATCTAATATTTATTGCATTTGACTTATTACTAAAGATAATGATTTTTACTTATAATTTTTTACAGAGCTGGGAACTTTTCTGAGTTCACTAAACATGTTGAAGGTCTTGCATCAATCTATCAACTTAATGCAGAGAAGTAATTTAATTTTTTAATACTGAATTGTACTTTTTATTATGTTTTTTTTTTTATTAGCTCTTTTTTTTTGCAAAAAAAGTTTGTACTTGTTGGATATTTTAGTCTTTTGTAGTTAAAAGGTTAAGCTATTTTACTTCTGCATGATTATACAAACAGAAGCTTGAGTCATTTCTGTATAGTCTCTGTTCAAAGATTATACAAAAATGCTAGCAGTCAATTTATCAGTTATTTTTGTAATGTGATTTGGAAAATAAATTTTTCACTGTCATGCAATGAAAATGCATTATTGCAAACATATGCATAGAAAGTCATGAAAATTGCCATACAGAGGGGGAACAGTATAAAATAATAAATATTTATTTCAACAAAATACAATTATGTAATTTTCTGTCTTAATGAGGTTTATTTTTTTTCAAGTGTTGTTTTTATTTTATTAGTTTTTTTGGGAATAAATAAAATTTGTTCAGAAAAGTAAAATCTGATTTTGGTAATAATGTTGATGTTTCCTCCACCCTTAGGATACAAAAAACTCAAGCATTCCTTGCTCTTCAAGCACTAGAAACAGATCTTGGTATGCTTGCTCAGTTAAAGAGGTAAGCTACTTTATAATCATGATTAAAAAGATATTTTAAAGTACTGTCTTATAATACTATAAAAATGTCCTATAAAAGAAATTCAGAAAAAATTACTTTTCTGATAAGTTAAAAACAAATATTTTATGGAACTTAATATGTTAGCATTTATTTCATTTACATTGTATTCTACTTTCTCTTTTTGTTAATTTTAATTTATATGCTTAAATATAAAATTTAATTGGTAATCTGAATTGATACGTTTAATATTTATTGGGTATGAGTACATAATTTGTCACTATTTTATTTTTAGTTCAATGACAGAACCAAGAAATCTAGTTCATAATTCACCTGTTGGTATACTTCAAAAAAGACGTGGTGGTAAGTGTTATTTTTTAGTAAGAAAATTATATCTTTATCGGGTTTTTTATATGTAATGTATCCATAGAATCTTTATAATTTCAAAAATCTATTACAAAGGCAAATGAAGACAGATTACAAGTTATTACAAAATGAGATGGGTATATTTTAAGACGTTCTTTGCCTCATTTTGTACTCTTCTATATGGTCTGCGTTAATGAGTCATCATATTTGCAAATTTATTACAAACATTGTTTCTGTTGCATTGTTAGTGTAGTCCTGTGTATTTTTGTGTAATGTCACATAAAAATAAATAGAAAAATTGTTTTATTTACAAAGTGAACTGAAATTACTCTTTTGTTACTAATTGTGTTTATTTTAATGCTATATTATTCAATATTTCCTTCTTTTTTTTTTACCCCTTTTACTGTTTAAATATATTTTCAAATGCAGAATATTAAGAGTGTTATATTTAGACGTGATTCTTTGAGTGAAAGCTATTTATTGGGTTCAATGTACATGCTTATAACTACATTGATTTTATTTGTAAAATTTTAAATTATGAAGAATGTTAAGGATAAATGAATTATGGTTGTGGGCTCTGTAATTTTTTTAAAAAAAGTGTTCTATTATGAAAAATATGTGTCTTTTTCAATATAATTTTCAAAAACTGAGTAGTTACAGATTATTGATAAAGCTTGTGATTATCTTATTTCAAATTTATTTTTTGTTATATTTTGGTAACATTTTGTTTTTATTTTCAATTTTAGGTTATTCATTGAAGTTGACATATTTCATTTCACCATATGATCTTTTAGATGGTGATACAAAGACATCCATTCCTTTAACTGCTGAAAGTAAATATTTACTAACAATATTCACACACACATTAGCAGAGACATTTAAGTATTGAAGACATTAATGATATTTTTAAAAATATTCCAATTAATTATATAGATACAATAATGAATCCTCTGTATATTTAATTCTAAGAAGAATTCTAAGTACTTTTTTCTTGAATTATTTATAGTACTTTTAAAAAATATATCAATGTAAAATATTTTTTTTTTTTTGTATAGATGTTTTGTAAAAGTTCACTGAAAATATCGTTTAGTGTATTGAAAGTATTTGTTTAAAAAAAATGAACCTGTGAAAATAGAATTACCTTTTTGTAATTGTGATTTTTCAATTAAATAAGCATTAAATTTTTTAATTGAACATTAATTGTTAATTTTACTAAATGAGTTTGCAGCTGCACAAAAAAATTAGAAATTCTTTTTTCATAGATATTTTCTTAATCCTTATTGAAAATTCAGCTGAGTTTTAAACGTATTCATGTAATTTTTTAGATGTGATAGAAAAAGACCTTGGTCAATCAGTTACAGTTTGCATAGAAAGCTCCACTGCCCATAAACTGCAAACTACTTCATTAATTACTGTGACAAAAACTACAGATGGGAGAAGGTAAAGATAATTAATGATTTTTTAGAGATAATTTTTGTTAATGTTTAGTTATATATTTCTGAAAAATAATTGTGTAACTTTTTTTTCTTCAATTTATTTTGTGCATAGGAATAGTTATGCATATTTTTCTCATTGTCTTAGAAACTGAAATTTGATGAGCAAATATTTTCAGATTTTATTTTATTGCAAACTTGAATAGAATTTCTACAGTGCTTTGAAATATACTTCTGTATTAAAGTGTTTCTTTTATCATAAATATTTAAGGGGGTCTGCCACAAATGCACTGACATGGTTAACGTACTTTTGCACAATGAAATCACATTATTCAGGCGTAAAACTTTTGTTGAGAACGTAAATTACTCATATAAATCCGCCTTGAAAGGTAGAAATGTCAGAAATAGTCTAGAAAATTTTAAAATTACGAAAAATACATATATACTTGCTTCCAGAATTTTCTGACGCCATATTTGGCAAGCTTTATTACAAAATCTGCAGATGGCGGCATGTGTATGCAATCTACGTACAAAATTTTTAAAACGTTACTTTAGAATAAAATTACCACATAAACTGCTTAAATACACATTAATAATACTATATTTTATGAAAAAGAATATTTTGCTACACGAATAATGACTTTAATCACTTCAGAAACACTAATTCTGCTTTTTTTTTTTCATGAAAAAGGGGGTGGGGGTTAAAAATAAAGTAACCCTAGAACTACATCAAGAAACCACTTCCCATGACATCCTTTGGAAAGGGCAACGGTCAAGTGACCTTGAGATCAGCTGTTAGTCTTTGCTTAAATTTTAGAATGACCAGTAGAAAGGGAATCCTTTGAACAGGACAGCTATGGGGGGAGGGGGACTCTATTTTTAGCACTGATAGTGTGGTGACTCTGGGGAACAGTGGTCTTCAAACTTTTTCTACTCACAGAGCTTCAAGAACAGGGGTGGCCAACTTTTTCGAGAAGAGTACCACGATTTGATAAAAAATAATTACAAGTGCCGCTTTTAACATTTCTACCAAACAAATATAGAAAAGTAAAAAAAAAATAATTATAGGCTTATTATGGAATTTTTACGCAAATAGCACATTTTTTTTAATGCAAGAAATTTAAAAATAAGATGAGGTGCAAATTTAGGTTTTATTGTTAGTAAACTTTTTACAGGTTCAATTCAGTTAAGTTAGGTACAAAATAAAAAAGAGTAATTTGAAACATTTAATTTTAAATAATTATTAAACAGTTAGTATTTACTTAATGTGGCTTTTGAAATTACTCTTTTTTTTTTTACCAAGTCATCTATATTAGGATTAACTTTTGCAGATGCTAACAAAATTAGGTTATTATAGGTGCACACATCAGCTAGCTGTATGAATAATATTTATATTATGTTCATAGCAGAAAACATTTATTCACACAAACATATTTTGATCCAAATTTTGAAACTTTTGTCTGAGACAACCCCACTTCAATAAAATTGTAGAAAATTATTTATTATTATGCATTCAATTTCTTTTAATATTTCAGTATGTCTTTGCGTGCCCCTGTTACAACTGCACCGTGCCACGGGTTGGCCACCCCTGCCCTAGAACTAGAAGATCTTTTTGTGAAGCCCCTAAAACTAGAAAGTATTTTTGTCGAACCCTATTCCACACACACTTTTTTGTAAAGGCAATTAAAAAAAAGTATTGCGTCGATTATTAAAAATTTAATCTACTTTTAATATAATTTATTAATTAATAATATTAATCTGTGATCCAGGTTTCACCCACCCATTCATTATGTTTAGTAACTAGAATATGTACTTGATTTTTTCACACAAACCGTCGAAGTCTAAGCCCATTGAAATTAACTGTAATCGCATTACATATTCTGAGCTTAATATATTCCTATACTTTGTTTTTATAGCCACTTATGCCAAGAAATATTTTTCACTTGTACACATTGTTCTGAATGGGATTAAAATGTTTAGAGGAATACTGAGTATTTTGTATGAATTTGCAACAAAAGATTTAGGAGCTTTTCTTGCTTAAATTTAAAGTTTGGACATCAAATCTGTTGAAAGGTCGATAAGTCGTTACCTCTCCCTTATTGTAGGTGTTTTCCCAACAGTTGTACAGTGTGACGTTAATATTCACTCATTATTCATCGTTGATAAAAGTGTCGCATAACAATACACCTGACATATTCTGTGTTGTACATGTAAATGAAAATTCAAATTTTAAATCGCATACTGTTATTAATTTTAGTAACAATTATAATAATTTGATGTTAATGTCATTCGATAACAATGAGAGATTAGCTTCTATATAATATAATTGTAGGTTAAAACGATTTGGGTCTTAAAGAAAATTATAAGCTCCTTTCCTAATTCATTTCAAACATATTGTTTAATTTTTACACGTGTGTGTGTGTTTCATAACCAAATAAAACAGTTTCATTTAATGTAGTAACACAAAAAATAGGCTACATTATGTGGTATCCTGTTTAAGAAAATGTAGATGGTAGAAACAAATTGTACTTAAATTTGAATTTCTGAATTGCCTTATAAGAAACACTCATCGAGAACATAATAAGTTTCGATATGAGTCTTTTAAAAGAAAACATCATTTTTCTGTGAAAATGGTCATTAGAGCACTTTTTCATAAATTGTTATAATCTTTTTTAACCATATTTCCATTTCTTATTTCATAAATTAATGTTATTATTTCTGATATTCATGAAAATACATCAAAACTGTGTACTAAGAATTCCATTTTAAACGACATAAACTGAAGACAAAAAAGTATCTGGTGTCTCCCTCTTGGTCCCTCCACAATGGAGGGGGAGGGATAGAAGCCCAATCTGTGGTTTTTACGACTGCTTGACCCCAGTTTGCCCTTCTTCACTGTTCAAAGACGAAAATTGCTCATCGTACAATATGCAAGAAAAAACGTGCATTCTAGCTGTTATTGTGTTTCCTTTAGCTGTTTGAAAGTAATTTCTATTCCTCCCAAAGATATTTTTTTCTTCTTTTTTGTTATCCCAAAAAATCAGCTTGTTGGCTTCATATTTTTAAAATCCAGTTATTTGTATTGATTTATAAAAAAGTTACTACATTAATTAAATATCTTCAATGAACGCACAATTCAAAAATTATTAGTAACATAAAAATACATATACTAATAAAGGCTGAAATTTGCTTTAACAAAGTGTTATTTTATACATCAGTATATAATTTGATTAATTCAAGTGATTAATATACTTTTATTGAACGTATGTAATGTATATGTAAATATATACTATGTTATTTTATTTAAAATACCAATTTTAAAAATGAAACTTTATAAATAATTAATTTTTAAATCCTTTTTCTTAGACATGACCCATAAAAAGATAATTACATACTTATCAAAAAAATTAAAGCTTTATCACAGAACAGCTAACCATGAATTGCAGTACCAGTAGTGTCAAAGTGATGTATGAAAATTAGACTTATTCTATGCTGCATATGTAAAGTAAAATTCAAGTTTTGATTCATACAGTTATTGATTTTTAGTAACAACAATAATAATGATTTATTATTAATACCATTACATTGCAGTCAGAGATTAGCTCCTATATGATATAATTATAGGTAAACGATTTTTGTCTCATAGAAAATTACAAGCTATTTTACAACCTTCTTCATTTGGAAAAAAACGCATTATAAAATTAGAGATTTACAGACATTTTTAGTTTCTGGTTTATGCCTTTACAAATTTTATATGTGTTTTTCTCAGATTTTCGTTTTGGAAGATATGAAAGGGTTTTCTATTCAAGATAATTTTGAAATTTTTTGAAGATACTTATATATATCTGTTCCATAAAAGTTTTATATAAATTTAGATCTGAGAACTCTAGCTAGTTTTTTAAAACATTTAAGTTAATATTTTAAAAATGTTCATATTTCTTCCAGGTTTCCAAATTTAACAATATTCATGCTTTTTCTCGGATTATCTATAAGAACAATTATGAAAATTCAACAAGGAAACAGGTTTTCAATTCCATACCAACTTAAGGAAGTGTAATAAAAAGGAAGCTTAATTTGGAAATTAATTCGATGAATATAACATAGTCAGCCCTCCATTTTGCGAACTTTTTCTTGGAACCAAGAACATTTTATGATTTTCTTCGTCAAATAACCTATAAATAGCTAAATGCATTTTTCATTTATCGAACTTTCTCTCATGGGATTCGATTTTTTTTCTCTCTGTTTTTGAAATATTTCTGGACCTATATGTAATGTAATGAGCAAGTAAAATCATTTGAAACGATTAGAATTGAATTGTGTGAAAAAAAAATACGCCTGATGAGGTATTTCGTGCACTGCAAAGATGCGAGGAATGAGAGAAAACATTTTTTTTTAAAACGAAAAAACTCAAAACAAAATTAATAGACTTAACCAGTAGTTAAATTGAAGGACACGCATTCTTAAAATTACTGGTCATAAAATATGCATGTTTAAAATTACTTGTAAGCTTAAAATTGGAAAATGTTGTTCAAATTCGCGTTAATCATAATACAAAAGTACTTTTTTAAAGTTGGAAATTCTGAGTATTTCTTGACAAAGTTATTTTTCCCCCCTGCTTTCCTAGCCGAATTCTTTTTGATAGGTAAGATATGTAAATAAATAGATATTAACTTACAAAAAAGGTGTGTGAACAATTAATTTTATGATAATGTATAGTTATGTGAATTTAAAATTTATTTTAAGTGGTTTTTAAAATATATATAGAAAGATAAATCATTTCACGAAATTTTCCAAATAACGAACTTTTTTTCAGGTTTAGTGACGACTGTAATTTAGTGAAATTTTTGTCATATTTTCATGCGTATCTGAAATAATAACATTAATTTGTAAAACAAGAAATAGATGTGTTTGAAAACAGAATTATACAAACTATTTGTGAAAAAATTGCTCTAGGTTATTTTCTTAGAAAAGTAACATTTTCTTGTGAAAGACTCAAATTGAAAATGATTATTTCCTGATGAGTATTCTTACATAGCAATTTCAAATACAATTTGTATCTAAGATATGAGCAGAAAGAAATTTATTACATATCTATCAAACAAAAAAAATTGAATTAAATACGCTAATACAAATAAAAAAGATATCTGTACAAAAATAAAACTGGAGGT
>BMAV01015114.1:45026-75091 GCA_019973955.1 Trichonephila inaurata madagascariensis
GATTTAAAAAAAAAAAAGACTGTGCATCCTTTTCCGCAGAAATTCTAAAAGACAGCACTTACAAAACAAAACACTGCACCCCGTTGTTCTCACCATTTGATTATGGTTTTGAATAGTTTGTTTATTTCACTGCAACTGCACATGCATTCTGAAACCGACTATATCTGTCAATCACTTCTTAACCACACCCCGTTGCTATAGTAACGACGGGTTATCTTTTTGCAAACTTTATCGTTTTGATGTCATCCGAGTTGCAAACAACGCCATCTGTTGGATAAAGGTAGTTTTTGAAAACATGGCGGTTGACCTTAAGTAATTAGAAATGATGTATAAACTTGAGTGTATCGGTATCTTGAAATAAGTAATAGTGCTTCTCTCTTAGAGAGAGCTGTATACATAATCTTCACTACTATTATTGACCAACATCAATATTCCCTTCTCAGACTAATAAGTTATTTATGTATATTAGAGGCTCATAGGAGACTCAAATATTTCTATTTTAATTTTTTTTAAATTAAAATTATAATATTTTTCCTATTTCCAGCCAACCTCAGTTTGCTGCTTTGAGCAATTTAAATAGTACAATATTGCCTGCAAATTTTGTTCTGAAGTTGCCTAAACCAATTCCAATGGCAATAAGTTTGGTGAAGGATATACAGAATGTGACAAATGCAAGTAAGTATTATTTCTTTGAAAAATTACTATAATTCATTTTTTAAGTAAGAAAACAGTGATTTATGTTGTCTATTATATTTTCCCTTGTAATTTTTAAATATTTTGTTTGTAATCATGCTTTATTTTCACCCTCAGAAATTCCTGATTGTGGTGATTTGTCTAATGCTCAGCCATTGCTCTCTGTTATTATAAATGACTCCTCAAACGGAAAACTTTCAGCTGGAGATCAAGGATTGTGGGTGGTATGTATTTATTTTAATTATTTAACAGTAAAAATGTAAATTTTTGATGTTTCCTTATGTGTGAGAAATCAGTTTTTAAATTTAAAGGTTAAGATGATACTTAAACTTTGTACATACACTTGTAAAAAAATTTTACTTAATGATATATATAACACCTTGCTGTGATTCTATGTATTTATCTTTTATTATGCTCGTGTATGTTAAGATTTATATTTTTTTTTAAAAAAAACCCCTATTTTTCAATTTTTACAAATAGAACATACAACTTAAAATAGAAATTAAATTTCTTTTTTGTGATTCAAAATATAAAAATAAAGCACATACAGTACATATATTTGCAAAAAAATTATTAAAAAAAAAATAAAAATAATGCTTTAAAAAAAATACAAAAATTAATAAATTTTTTACTGCTTTTTTTGTGTAGAGAAATATGACTTCAAAAAAGCAATGAAACATCAATGGATTTATTGCTTGTGACCTTATTTTAGGCACAAATTACCAGATTAGAAAACCTGCTCACTTGTTACTGAACTGTGCTTAGTTGATTTAAAATTTTAAATGAATATATATCCTTCTATTTGAGGACTAGAGGAAGTCTTTTCTCTTCAGGTTCTTGCAAATATTTATTTATAGCTATTTCCATAGCGTTTTTTTCATCATAGATATGTCATGATTTTCGTCTTTGTTCCATTTTAAACATGACAGTCATCTTTTGTGGAACATTCTTTATATAATCTTGATTATATCTGTCCAGATAACTTAATAATGCCAATTTTTGTAGCTATTGGAAGATTTTGACCAAAATGATCTGTGAATTTTGTAAATAGAGAAGTGTTTGCTAATCCTTGTAACCATAATTTTTCGTACCATCTTAATTCTTTTATAGTTTCATTTATGATAGTTTTCTGTATAAAATGAATAATTGGGGATTCATTACTTAAAAGTTGTTTTGGAGTGAGAAATAGCCTTGTACTTGTAATGACTCTTTTATAAAGGAGCTTATGAGTTCCTTTTAATGAATAATCCATTCTAGGTACCATGTCTTGATACAATTTCTTCTAAACTATACTTTTCAAGAAGCTAAAAATACTGGGTTGTTTTTGTGAATTTGGGCTAGTATCGGATAATTTTTTTGTCCATTGTTTTTTTGGAACTCCTGATGATTATAAGGCTGCTCATGAATGATCCTTTTGCTAGTTAACAGTTTATTTAAAGGAATTATAGCCAACGTTATCTTTTTCAATTCTTTGAAATAATTCGAAATATCTTACATTTTGGACCTCTCCCCCCAAAAATAAATGAAAATACTTAAAAATCTATGTTTTCGGTAGTGTAAGAATTACAATATTATCAGATGAGTAAATACTGTAGTCTGTGCCATAAAATAAAAAACAGGGACTTTGTTTATGCAAACACTGAAAACAAAATCACTTACACAATTCTGATTTCTAATAAAGACTAGTCCACTGAGCTTATCCCACATACTTACTAGGCTTGCATTTGCATGAAGAGTCAGCGTATCATATTGCAACTTACTAGACCTTTCTTTAGCACATACAACTTGCTGTATACTTTTTGATCGTATTATAAGCATTATAGTAAATGAATACATAAATGTATATAAATTTAAAACCTGTTTTTAACTAGAGGAGAACAGCTTTTGAAATGCATAATTTTTTAAACCCAAGACCCAAATTCAAGACCAGTGTGTGAAAGAACAAAGTGCATTTGCTGGTCCAAATGCTAATACATGAAGTGCTGTCAAAGACCCACACGTTTTCAGCAGTTGAGCTTAACTGGACAAAAAAAAAATCATATAAAATCTGCATTTGAATATAATGACTACATTTTTAGATATTATTTATGTAATATACTACTTCTTAATCTGTATTAAAATAAAGAATATAACATTAATAGAAATAAATGAAACCTGCAAAATACTAAATTTTATGATTATATAATAATTCCCACTACATATCGCACAAAACTTCTACAAAACACACTCAGAAATATTTCATCCTCATACTCTACAATAATAAGCTGAATGAACTTCAATGAATTCCATAATGAAAACAAAGTAATAAAAGTACTCTAATAAATCTATTAAATCCAATTATGGAACAGAAACTGATACCGGTACTTGATCAAATGCTGTGTGACTTGGATCTCAGTAAAAGCTATTACATTATATACTAACATCGAAAAAATTTAAATCAATTGTTCTGAAATAACTGGAATTTGCATTAGTGTTTGTGAATAAATTATCACTCTACAGCATTATAAAACTCTGCAACTTTTATTTAATCCAAAATCTTAATATATTAATACTTATTTAACTAAGATTTAATCAGAGGGAAACAACTATCAAACCCTAATCAGTAATAATAAAGACACACTTAAATTTACTTCAAACCCTGAAATCTAAATCTAGCATAAATCCATAAATTTTAATCTAACTAGCCAATTCTAATTAATATTTTAAAAAACTCACTCTACAATTACAACTGCAACATCCTGTCCAATCTCACTTCAGAACACTTTATAGCAAACCTAATTTGCATCTATCATGGTTTCTTCACAAAGCAAGGTTCTCAAACAATTCATAAAATCGTTTTCCCTTGAGGGTAGCTTGAAAAACATGCTGAGAACCTGTTCTAACTAGAGTTCTGCTTTCAAGTTAATTACAAGTATGTGTGTCATTGGTTTCCCACTGTTGCTCATAGATCATCATGCCCACAGTACATTGTGCTGATATCATTTGAATCATTGCACCTTACATATGGGACATTAGTCTGTTACAAACCAACAAATCTCAATATACATATTAGAACTTATTTTGAAGGGTTTTTTTTTTTAATTCTTTATATACAGTAAAATACATTTAACGTGAAACTATTATGTATTTTCTTGTTTGTTTTGTTTCTTCTCTTAAAGTGAAACGAAAATTGCTTAACGTGAAAAGATTTCTTTTCTGGGAATGTACAAAGTTTGGTAAACACCAGCCGTGCAGGCGAGATTTAAGAAGAGGGTGTGAAATGAAAGAAAGGTTGTTTCACATGTTTTATAGAAAGGGAACTAATTTGTCTTTGAAATATAAATAGAATATCCTGTGACATGAGTTAACTTTATTAATTTAAGCTTTTTTCACCCTCTACCCAACACAAAAGCATCTCATCTCTCATAAGTTGGCTTTTGAATTCAGTGATCAAGTATATCGCAGTGTGAGTAAAAATGAGTGAGTTTGGTTCGCTTTTTTTACCCCATTTTAGAAGGGTATTTTTACGAGCACAATGGCATGCGCAAAAAATTCAGTGGGAAAGCAAACTTTTATTTCACTTAAAATGAAGATGGAGCTGTTTATTGCTGTTGATCAAAAACAGAAGAAAACTGAAATCTGTAAAGATTTTGATATTGCTAACTCTACATTATCAACAATAATTAAAAGAAGAGAGCAAATTATGGAAATATTTGAATAGAGTAATGGATATCTATGTAAATAAAATGTATAATAAACTTAATTTTGTTGAATATATGTTTTTTTTTTTTACGATTTCCTTTAAGACGAAAAAATATTTCAGTCCGCTCAGTTTCATGTTAAACGATTTTCATTGTATATATATTGTGTATGTATATAAAATATGAAATCAGAAATTTTTGTATATTGTGAATTTTTTAATTAGACTGATTATTAGACATTTAAAAGAAGTACATATGGAAAAATATTAGGTTTTTCACTAGCTGAAAATTACTTATTATAATCTGATTTATTTTCAGTATAATATAAATTATGTTAGTCATTAAAAAAAAATTAATTTTTTTTAAAGACATTACCAGATCAGCACCACTGCTATTTCCTGAATTCCAGTCCCGATCTTCAAGGGGTTATGGTTTCATCCATTCCATTTACTCATCCCACACATGTGCCTCAAATATTAGTCTTTTTGAGACAACAAATGCTTTTTAATACTGTGATTAGCAGCTGCATTCGCCCAGGAAGTAAAATAGGTAAGATAAATTATTTTGCTAATCATTATTGAATTGAAGTGTTTTATATTAAATTGGGGGGGGGGGAATGTTTAGATGCATTTTATTAATAATGATTGTTTCACGAACCATTAAAAATGATTTTTTAATATTGTCCTTTTGTTTTGAGAGAATTTTGTTTTAAGCTTAGGAAAAAAAAGTTTTTACATCTGAAGTAAACAAAAAAAACTTTTATTTTAAAGAGTGATTTCATTAAAAATATGAATAAATTAAATGTAGATGTATTCAAACAAATCATTTACATAATTTTCTGTTTTGATTACTTCTTTAGGTATATAGTTCCTGTTTTAATAATCATATTAAAATATTAGAATTTTTCATTCCTGATTTAAGAAGATGCAGCATAGTTAAGGGTCACAAACTCATCGCTGGTTTTGTTTTTGTTGAGTTTTGATGCTTCAAAAGACTCACAATGTAGAGTAGCTGATGCTCAAAATCTTTGTATTTGTATGATGTGGAAGTTCAAATAATGGAGTGTCAGCTCAGATGGCACTTTTGTCACTTTATTGTTACTGTGGTTCAGAATCATGAAATCTGTTATTACAACCCTTTGTATCTACAGCATGCAACAGTAATGATAAATCAATTTTAAAAATAGTACAGGAGCTATTAAAAAGCCAAAGAACAAGGGTTGTTTCATAAATTTTGTTATAGTAATTAATTAGACTTGGAGGGAGAGGGGACTTTGTGCACCATAAAATTATTGTCCTTTCTGTAAGTAATAATTAAAGTTATATCAAAGATCACATTCATGTTTCATTTAGCAGTACTAATCTAGATTGAAAATCTAGACAGTTTAATTTCCAAGTAGATATTATAACTTGAAATATTTAGAATTTAAATAATCCTTCCATTATCTCCAATTCTTAAGTTTTATTTTATAACTATAATATTTTTTTAAAGAAGAAGTTTAAGACAACGCAGAAAAAATATCCTAAATATATATATTACATATACACCCAACCAGTAGCGCACGTTGTATGCGCCACTGCACCCAACTCTTTTTTTTTTTTTACACAGTATATATGTTCCTTAGAAAACTGAGAAAAAAAAAAAAAATCCTGTAAAAAAATACCTGTAACATATGGTTAATTTGGGATATGTTCCTCAACTTTAAAAAAAATTTTAAAATGAAAAAATCTAAATATTTTCCCAAAAACCATTGCAAAAAAATTACTATAAAATCCATGTTACATATTTATAAAACAAAAAAAAAATTTCATTTTTATTACAAAAAAAATTAGTAATTAGTGTATAGTGAAAGTTAAATCTATATATATATACAACATATAGAAATTCGAATTGAAATTAGGAATAAAACAACTAACTAACAACTATTCATCGCCATTTGATAACAAGCATGCACATTTATTACGAACTGGATCAAAAATGCTATCATCTGTAGATGTGTCAGATATGTCCAGTACAACTGTTGGCTTTGATTCAAATAAAGAAATTCATTTGTTATTAACAGCCTTTAATAGAAAGAATGATCTATTAAAGACATCATTTATCAGCACAAATTAAATTGAAAATTTCACCATTGAATTAAAATCAACTTTAATTTGAGCATCGACTTTTAGAACTTGATTGAAATTATTTACTGCATCCTATGAACTGAACATCTTAATACGAAACACAATTCTACTGAAGAATGTACTATGGTTATGTTTGACTATATTCAAGTCAATGAACAGTAAAATGAAGGAAAAAGGGATTATAAAATTCAGGTATTCCCTGTAACTCCAGAAAAAAAAAAATTTGAGTATTTGTGCTGGAATAAAAAATTTGTGTAGAAGAGTGTATATGTGAACCGTGTTATTTTTTTTTTTTTAAAATGTAAAAAAAGAGTTGGATGTACACACTCATGTAAACTAAATTTCAAACAAGAGCTCTGTTAAATCAAAAGTCACATTTGTTAAATTTGAAATACTTTTGCTTAAAGATTAATTTAAGTACTTATATATTTTCATTTTACAGATGCAGAATCTCCATTCATGTTTGAAAGCATGGCATATTCAACATCACATATTATTGTTTCATTTGAACATCCTCTAGAAGAATCATTAGCAACTGGTATGGAAAATGATTTTTCTATCCAATTCTGAATACTCAAAAGTGTGCATTATTTGTCTTCATTATATGTTATAATGCTTTAAAAAAATTCATTCCCAAGCCATCACTTGGGTGAGGGGAGATATTTCAGTTTTGCATTCAGGATACTATTTATTAGAATGATATCCTTTTCCAAACATGAAAAACACGTGTTTCGTGTCATGTAGTATAGTTAGAATTTAAAATAAAATGTAATTAATGCCTTTTAAAAGTTGAAAAAGTTAAAGAAATTTTTTTGAAAAAGAATTAGATTTTCTTCTTTTTTTTTTATAAAATTAACATTTTAAATACAAAATATAACATTTGATTAAATTTTCAATTACTTAAATAGCATATTAAATTATTTACAAAAAAAGAAAAAAACTGACTTTAGAAAATCAAGTTTCATGTAAAAAAATTATTTTCTTTGGTTATTCATATAATATAGAAATTTGTTTAAAAAATTTACTGTGTATGTATGCATGCATATATATAATACACATTAATGTAAATATATTCAGTATGATGTATTGATTTTTGAAAAATATGTATGCAGTATATATTTTCTTTTTATATAGTTGATATTGATTTGAAGGATATAAATAAAGTGAGCTGTAAAATATATACACTTAGCAGTGATGCTAGTATGTGCACTGATGATTATGCTAGTAAAGTCATGCAACGGTAAGTGAAATATATATTTTTCTATAAGAATTCCATTTTTCTAAAACCCGTATTACAAATTATTACCAAAAAATTAATAAGTTTCTATGTGAGTGTGACTCATTACGATTGTTTATGATCTAAAAATACTTTTTTTTGTCTGTCGATTTTTTTTGAAAATCTTTTGAATCATTTTTTAAATTTGTTTTTGAATAAGCTAACTTCATAAAATCTCTAGTAATTATTTTTAGAAAAATTAACAAAGGCCCACAATTGTAAAATTTAAATTGTCCTTTTATTAAAAACTTGTTTTAATCTTTAATAATTTTTATTCCATTAATAATATGAGAATTTCTCTTTATATTTCTTCAGTTTGTTTGAAAGCACTTGTAATTAAACACTTGTATTTATATGTGCCTGAGGTTTGGAACTGGAATAATGGCAACTATTTATTTACAGCTGATACAAATTAGAAATGTTTCAATGCTTTACAGTCCTCTAATGTCAATCCCCAGTATTATGCATAACCCATTACCAGTAATATATAAGTCATAAGATGCCTTCAGCAGTACCTGTTGAAAGTTCAATTAGACTGATCCACTGCCCTCAAGAATCCTTGGAAAGTTTATGTGAATTTCACACAGTGGTTCCTTCACCTGAGGAATCTAGTCAAAATCACAAGGTCTTGAATCTGAGGAGTATGGTGTGGCCGTAGTAGCTTAGTGGTTTTGGTCATGAATTCATGGCTGTTGTTATTGAGTTGCAAGTTTGAGTCATGATGCCACTGAAGACCCACTCTGTAGAAGGGCTAATGTAAATCAAATTTGTCTTGGCTCAATTCGCATGTGAAAGTTTGAAGAGTGCTGATTCAAGTGTCATCACTGCACTGTACAGCACTGTTGCCATTATTAAATTCCCAACCTTTGTGTTAGTGCATGGTATACATATATAAATAAATTTTTTCTGATTTGAAATTTTCTTACAAATTAATGCTCATTTGCACATTTACAATTATAGTGGAAGAATTTTGGTTTTTTAAAAAAAGGATTGAATAGTATCGTAATAAAGTTCAAAAAATTGATATATCTGAGTAATATTGTCTTTAAATGAAGGTTTGGTCAAGCATTTTTCTTTTAGGGAAAAAAATGCATGCATGACATAAAATTCCCTGAATGGGAGGGGGGGGGCCCGTAAATTTTTTTTCAAAATATTAGTGAATCATATTTTATAAACTTTGCTTTTAAAATGCAGTGTAATTAAGGGAGATTTTCGAATTTTGGATCCTCTTATACATGACTGGTGTATGATATATATTTAAAATGTTATTTAAAGCCTCTTCAAATATGACTTTAAAAAAATGTTTAAATTTTGTAGGTGCCTGTCCATTCCTATTACAATGAGAGCTGTTATTCGCAAAGCACATGGTCAACAGCAACTTATGAGGTCATCAAATCAAGGAGATTCATATTGTGCTACAGTCAACAGTAGTGGTTCAGTACCTTATCTTTCTCATATTCCTAATTATGAGAATAGCCTTACAAATGGTTCGTCATTTTCAGGTGGAGATTTTTCCAATTTAGCTTCCAGAATGTGTAATAAACCATGTGATGCAAATAATGCTGGAAAGTTGGCAAAAAATGCATCTAGTAGCCAAAATTCAGAAAGTCAGAGCTTTGTTCATTCAAATTCTGAAAATTCAAGTTTTAATGCTCATGATTTAGAAACTGATGCTTCTGCATCAAATCCGGCCAATAACTCTGACAATTACACATCTGGTAATGAAAAATCAAAAAACTCGTTGTCAAATTCACAAAATAAGAATTCTAATTCATCAAATCAGTATCAACACAATAAAAGGCATGCTAATACAATGCTAATGAGCATGCTTAGCGATGTCCCAGCAGCAAATGCATCTAGTTCATCTTTCCCATTTATTGGTCACAGTGATAATTCATGCAGTGGTTCAAATGCAGGAGGTAAGTCTCGTAAGAGGAAGAAAAGATCGGATAATCGTAGTCCTAGTGCTTCAACAGGGCGAAGTCCAAAGCGAAAATTGAGTGAAGATGATTACATTAGGGACAGATCAACCCCCGACGGAGAAATATGTGATAGTCCTTTAGCTTATGAGGCATGCAGTAGTCTACCAGCATCTTTACCTTCATCATCAGTTGAGCAACATATGACTCATACACCTGGTTCTGTGGAGTCCTTGATAAAAACAGAACAACAGTCACCTGTGGGGTTTCCTCAAAGATCTGCAAGCACTGATAGTTACTTGATGCATGAAGAATTTCAATCTCGTCATGGTTTAAATGTTAACGATTCAAGTCATATGAGTGAAGGAGGTAATTCAAATAATTCTGAGATGATTCGGAATTTTTCTCAGATAAAAAACCAGTATTTTGGCTCTGATAATATGCTTGAAATGAAAGGATATCTGTCTACTTCTGAAGCTACAAATTATCCTGATTCTGCTGCTGTCAACAGTGATATTGATATGGAAGATGATAATTCATTTAGTATGGATTCAAATCCAGGTAATAATTTAACTACAAAATCTAATTCAAGTGAAAGACCTGCAAAGAAAAAGAAATATAAAGAAAAGTCTGAGAATGTATCAGAAAATATTGATTTAAGTGTTGTAAAACATGAAAATATCAGTAGTGATGAAAGTAGTATAGGTGAAATGTCTCAAAAATCATTTAGTGAAGCAGAAAACAGCCAATCTGAAGATTCATCCACATCGTCAAAATCGAATATTAGTCATTTATCTCAACAAATATTTTTAGGTACAAGTTTAAAAATTGCTAAATCAGGTGATGGCCATAAAGTTTCGAAAAGTGAACCTAAATTGAAACAAAAAGACAGCAAAAGAACTAGTGGTATAGATAGTTCAGAGAGCTCTGGAAAGAAGAAAAGTGATGCTAAAAAGGAAAAGAAACGTAGAAAAGCTGAGAGTTCAGGTAATATTTCTAGTAGATCACCTGTACGACCTTTACATTTGAATATAGATTCTTCTCTTATGCCCCCACCATCTTCTTCTTCTGAAACTTCTATGATGATCTCTTCTTCTGATACACAGCCTATTCGTCCAATTACTCTTAATGTTAAAGCATCCCCTATTGTTTCTTCTAACTCTAGCTTTCAAGCAAAATCCCCTGTATATTCTAAAAAGTCTAGTTCTCTCTCTAACACATCCAGCAATGTTTCTAAAAGTAGTAGCTCTAAAAACAGCTCGTCTGAAAAGGCTGTGAAACCATCTCCACCAAGATCATCGCATTTTCCTTCCATAAAGGTTTCCAGTTCTGAGTCTGATTCTAAACGAAGTTCTGGTCCTACTACTGTTAAAATTCAAAGTAAACATAAGCAAAGCTCCAGTAGTAAAAGTAATTCTAGTAGTGGTGGATCTACCCATTCTGGTGGCCGTTCTTCTCCAAGTAAAGTAAAATCTGCTACTCTTAAATTTAAAAATTACCCTGTTCCATCATCTGTAACTTTGACCCCTATTGTTACTAAAGTTACATCTTCACCTGCTTCTATGTCTGTTTTGCCTTCACCTGATTCTCTAGTTATGCAAACATCTGTTCTAAACCCATCATCACCAACAGGAAAAAGTAGTTCTAGCAATTCAAAAGCTAATAAATCAGTTGTACGTTCTCGTTCTTTAAATGCAGTGATTGACAAGCTCAAAGTATCTGCTTCCAATGCTCAGTATAGCATACCAGATGGACTTGACAATGTTAAGTGTGAAGGTGGTATGAGATCTGAATCTATGGTAGAAAGAAAAGATTCAAAGCTAGAAAGAAAAGATAATTGCAAAGAATCTAGGGATACTTTAAATTTATCTAAAGGAAGTGAGAGCAAATCTAAGTACTCTAGTTCTGAACAGTTTACTGTTAAACAAAGTTCTCAAGGTATCAAACTAACTGTCACTAAAACTCGATCTGGTGATGGAAGCTCCAAATCAAGTAAATCAAAACAGTCAACTAAAAGCTCATCTGCTGTGACATCAAGTAGCTCCTCAAGTGTTGGCAAAGCTACTAGCTCTTCTGGGAGTAGTAATACATCAAAGAGTGGAAATGCTTCTCCAGCTTCAAAAAAGATCTATTCATCTTCATCAAATGTTAGTGGCTCTACAAAAGTTACCACATCTGGCAGTAATCAGTTGAAACAGAATCCAACATCCTCACAAAAAATTTCATCTCCATCAAGTGCATCTGCTATGTCACCTAGAACTGGGAATTCAGCAAATAATCTCTCCAAATCCATCTCAAAACATATAAGTTCATCATCACAAAACAAAGTGAGTGGTTCTAATAAGGTATTCGACAAGAGTGATAAAAAATCCATTAGTGATTTGAAAACAGTTTCAAGTGAAATCAAAGATAGTATCACCACAAGTAGTGTTAATATGGTGACAAGCCTTATGCCTCCTCCTACATTAAGCAAGAGTGTTGGAGATTCAAGTCGTTCATCGTCAAGTGGGAACACTCCTAAAAGGATAGAAGAAAGTTCTCGTCAATCACCAAGACACACTCCTACTCGAGATGCTTCTCTTGAGGAGTTGGACAATGAGCGAGCCTTTCGGATTCTTTTAAATCAAACCAAAAATGAATCTGCTAATGGGTCCGATCAGAGTAATCTCACTTGCAGGTCATCCCAAATGATCCAGGCTCCTGTAGATTACAGCAAAGACTTTTCTAAAATTGAAATGATAAAATCGGAATTGGAAGATAAAGGACAATGGGTGTCAAGTAGCAGTGATGTAAAAGCTTCAGCTCTTCTATGTTCAAGTTTGAAGCATAATCAGGATCAAGTTATTCTTGATGATACAAACTGTATGCCAATGAATGACTTGGAATGCAAACTCAATATGCAGATTGAAGTATCATCAAGTAAACATGACAGTATTGTTAATGCAAATGTTGTTTCTTCATCGGAAGAAGTGAACAAATCCATAGCTCCTCAGTTGAAACCAATCAAACAATCAAAGCGACCCACTGGCCCTTGTGAAGAAGATAGCAGTCCAGATGAGTGTTTAGTTATTGACTGTGATAATGATGATAAATGGTCCAGTCCATGCCTAGAAACTAATATTGTTTTAAATGTTTTAGATGATAAGCTTGAAAAATCTGAAATGTCACCAAGTACTTTTGCACTCAATCAGTCATCTCTTATAAAATCCCCTGCACAACTCTTGTCATCTTCTAATCATTCATTAACTAGGCCCATAACTTATGCAATAGACGACGATCTAATGAATGAAGCTGTGATGCCCATCGAAAAATGAATTTCATTCTTAATTTTACATTTTCTGTGCATAAATGTCATGTTATAAAAACATTTCATCATATTTCATCAACATTTTAAGCTGTTTTCTGGTGCCTGAATTTTAAGTGCATTTACATATTGTGTTAATACACATGCAAATGTAGTCTGCGAAATATTTTAAAGACATCTTTATTTTGCTGAGATGTGTGTTAGAACATAACTTTCTGTTTGCTGATGTTTTCTATGTGGTGTTGTTTTAATGCTCAAGAACATGACTTTTGTACAGTTCTAATTTATGGCCTCTGAATCATCTGAGTTGGTTAAGAGGAAATGTACTTATGTGTATGTGTGTAAATTTAAACATAAATTTACATTGGGTAAAGCTGCAGATGAATATTATTAAATAGTAAATGAAATTTACTATTCAAATGTTGGAATTAAGTAAAATTTCCACACAACAGTCTAATATTTTGCATTTTCTTAATTCTATGTATTTTTGTTTCTGAAATACATAATTATAAACGGGTTTTATGATGGCAGATGACTTAGACTGTATAAAATTTTTACAATATACACATATAAAAAGAATCGCTTCTAATTCTTTTAAAGAATTTCTATTGCCTAGTTCTTTTTAGAATGGGCATGAAAGCTCTCGTATGTTTTTTTATGATTTTGGAAGAATTATTAAAATGGATTTTCTAAGCAATATAAGTTATTATTTGTAACTGAAAATTTGAATGTGAATAATGTTAAATGTTGTTTTTTTATCATTGTAGGCTGTAATTTTTTAAAATAATATTTTATATAGATACTGGGTAGAAACTTGTATCGTAACTATGCAATTAGAATTTTAGGGTTGTATTTTGTATTATTTAATATATATTATGTTTAGTATTGTTTATTTGTTTAGAGTATGCTTTTATCTAATTTGAGAAATTTAATTTTAGATAACATACAAATATATGTATAATATCCTCAAATACAAACTAAGGGGAAAAGATTTTATTATTATGGATTCTTTACGTAACGAAGTTGACTGAGATAGTTGTGCAAGCTCATGACTACACTTGGTGCAGTTGAGTTGTAGGTTCGAATCCTGACGCCACTGCTGACCCATCAAGCAGTGGGGCTCAAAATATCGATGTTTGCATGGTGTGGAAGTTAGGACAATGGGGATACTAGCTCATATATGCTATCCTTGTCATTTGAGCATGGTTCTCAATTGTATGATCTGTTTTTAATGTTCCCCATGTTACTTCTAAGTCCAATGTTACTAAACAATCAACCAAAAATTTAACTTTTTTAGAAAATTCACACAATTTTAAACATTTTTTCTTGCAAATTTCTTTATCCATTAGCTTTTTTTTAATTTTAAAAAGTGGATTTAATTTAAACAGTTTTTAAGAAATATATTTTTTTCTACATTTAGCCATTTTTTTTAAAAGTTTTTATCTACATATTTGACTTTGGGGACTGAATTGCATAGCTATATTTTAGCTTTCGTTGAAAAATGTACTATCTAGTCGTATATTTGTTTTAAAGTATTTTTTTTTTTAGTTATTCAAACTAAAAAAGAAGTTATTAAAAATAATTGATGAATTTTTTTTTAAAAAAAAATAATGGTGTGTTTTTTATTAAACTCAGGGACATAGTGTAGTTAAGATACAATTTATTTTTATGTGCATATGTTTATTTCCTCTATTATAACAATTTTAATTTTTCTTCCATGTTTGAAAATTATAAATAACAATTTTATAACTGAATTTTAATTAAGTTTATTTTTGTTTTAAAAAGATTGAATTCTTTTCTGTTTGTGATCAGCATTTAAATAAGTGCCTGTAGATTTCATACTCTTAAAATAATGTATTTGAAGGAGGATCTTCAAATTTTTAAGCATTGTAATTAAATCATTTTAACTGTATATTGAGATGCCTTATTAATTAATTATAGTTTGGAAAACAATTTAATCTGTGGATTTGTTGTTCGTCCTTATTCTTTAAAGAAATATTTTTAAATAAAATTGAAATTTTTTTAATTAATATTGTATTAAAAAATGTTTTAATTCACCATTCTTTCTATTTTATTATTTTTTTGTAATCTTTACAAAACATTAAAATTATTCCGGAATTATTTATTATAATTTCTGTAAGATAAAACAGATTCGGTTATTTATTCTTAAAGTTAAAATTGCGATCTTCTGCAGCTAGACCTCTTATGTAAAAGTCAAGATTTTTTTGATAAACATGAATTATAGATATTGTAAAGAAATTTATGTAAATGTTTAAAATTTGTTGTACAACTTAAAACTTGCTATTTTAAGTATTAGGTCATCCCATAAATAATGCAGTTTTTGTTAATGTGCGGAATTCATTGGCTCAATTTGTTTACTTTTTCGGTGACACTCTGATGTCAGTGAATAATTCAATTATCAAATCCAAGCTTCTTGTTTAGTTCTTCAACAGCAATGGCATTTTGTTTCACTTGGGTTTACAAGGTGTACCTATCAAACTCTTCTAATCTTCCTGGGCTTCTCTCCATTTTCAGCACAGTATTTCTATTTTTAATTCTAACTTACACTTATTATTTAATCCCTGTGCATTAGTATTTCTCGCATTTTCTGTTGTCTTTATGGGACTTGTAAAACTAAATATTTCCTTCATCATTTCTATTGATGGCCACTTTAGCCTAATGGTATTGTCATGGATTCATGACCTTCGTTATTTCTATCGATTTCGGTTCAAGTCATGCTGGCAATAAAATACTGACTTGTAGATGAGCTAATGCACATTAAGTCTAGGCTCAAAGTACTTGCATTGGTGTAAATTGGAAACTGGAGTCGTTTGGGATGTTATCTTCATCACTTGACCAATGTACAAAATATCAAGGTCCATCACCAATAATTCTCATACTGCTTTGAATTGCAGCATTAGTAAACAATTAGAAATCACTTCCCTTATAATTTTTATGAAAATATTGCTAAAATTAAATGTATTCTCAAAACACACAAAAAAAATTAGAACAGAGTAAAATTACTTTAGCTGGCATAACAAGTTGAATGAATATAGTTAATCCCTTCTCCATGACTTTTTTTCATGTAATTAAAAGATCCATTATTTATAGGATGATCCAATATGTAGCCATTTCTTTTTTTGTGCTCACCATTTTCAATATCATTTTTATTTCTATTCACAACATAAATAAATGTTGTAAATAGGTGTATTTTTTATATCTGTATCAAGGAAGAAATGTATCATAGTATTATATTATGGAAGAAAATATATTGCTTCAGTTGTAGGAAAAAAACTTCAGGACATTTGGTCGAAAGGAAGATAAACAAATTACTTCCTGTAAGCTTAAAAGTTTGATGTTTCTTGTATTTAATTCTTATGCAATCTTTTATAAATGAAATTGTACTCTAAACTGTTTAAGAATTTTAATTCTATTAATTTTGACTTGAACTCACATATGCAAGAGTTCCTTTGCTGTATGTAAAACATAAACTACAATGGTTCCCCAAACTGTGTAATTTTTAAAAAGTGATAAGTTTGTTGGAAAGTTTAAATTTTAATGAAATAATCATTTGCTAAAACTGAATATTTTAAAACATTTTAGGTTATAAAAAGCTTATGTACTAAATAATATAAAGTTGTAAGTGCATTGGTCTATAAAAATGAGATCAAGTCTCTTTTAAGAAGGTTTCAGTAATCTAGCTGAACCATTTTTATTTTTGTATCTCGAGTAACAGGAATTAAAGTTATTAAAAAACTGGAACACAAAAGCTGGTAATGTGTCTCATAATGTTGAACCTCAAATGTTAAGGTCAACTTCAAAGCTGGCAGAATTCTTATAACTTCCTCATTATACCAATGTGAAAATCTTATGTCTTCCTAGATTTAGCATGAATGTTTTCCAGATGCATGGCTAGATTATTTATTTTAATTGTGACATAAAACATCTTCAATATGTAATTGACAGTTTTAAAGTGAATTTGTATTGAAATATAAACTTATGATCAAGTCATGATGGCATGGTTATAGTTAAATTATAACTAAATTTTTTAAATAATTCATAATTGAAGCAATGCTTAAAATTTAGAGTAGCTTGTGAGTAGTCCTGCGGCTTAGGGAAAATTTTGGGGAACTGTTGTTTAAGTATTTTAAAACTGAAAAGATAGTATATGAATAATATTCTTATGTTATTGACAAAAAAAAGTTATATATCATGCAGAAAAACTAAATATAAATACTGTGCTTAAATGCAGGGTTATAACTTCTGTAACTAGTACTTATAACTCTTCAAAAATTTACCAGCAATTTTTTTTACAAATATATAATTGTTGATTTTGGAGTGTTGTAAAATATTATTAGGTCATCCCGTAAATAATGTTTTTTTTAATACTTTTATTTTTCATAATTAAGATTAACAATCTTTTTTTTAAAAAAAAAAATTTGAAAAGATTCTTTCCTTTATTTTTTTAAAAACCTTTTCAAGATTTCTTTTTCCAAAATTCACTTATCCATGATAAAAACTATGTGCCTAGTATCATTTTGATCTTGTCTATAGAATTCATATATTTTCCGTCCAAATGATTTTGAAGATTGTGAAATAAATGAAAATCGGATGAGACAATGACCGTCGAATACGGTAAGTGTGGCATCATTTCCCAATCAGATCCTCCAGCCTTTTTAATGTCATTCTCACTGTATGTGGCCAAACTTTGTCTTGATGGAATAGTACTTGTTGTCTTGAAAACCAAAGGTGATCGTTTTCTTGTTAACTCTGACTTAAACCACTCAAGCTGTTTACAGAAGATATCCTTTGTTATTGGTTTGGATTTAAAAGTTCACAGTGAATTTATCTTTTTGTTTCCCCCAAAAAATACCAAGCAGATAAATATATATTTGGTTGTTGACTTTTTTAATGCAAGTTGTTTATTTTTCCCTTGCCAACACTTTGTAAGGTTTGACATTTTTTAGAAAACCTATTTCCTTCCACCAAGCATTATTCAAACTGGAAAAAGCTCATCCTATAGATATGATAGTAAAAAAAATTGTACACACTCATTTTCAGCACGCAGACTCGGAAACTTTGTGTGAAGAACCCGTTATAACACAATTATTTTTGGTTGACATGCAGGCATAGATGAAGGTTGAAGAACAAACCCTATCTTCTTGGATAGTTCCTTGATAGTTAAAATGGAATTTTGTTTCACTAAGGTTTGCAGGATATCCTGATGAAGACCAATGGATTGTTTAGTTTTTGTTTTGTCTTTTAAACTGTAGTTTCCAACTCGTAATTTCTGTTCACTGTTGTCACTAACTTATAATTATTGTGCAATCCTCATTTGCTATGTTAATATTCCTTTTTGTCATTATTGCTTTTATCAAATTCATAAACAAAATATGCAGAGTAAACTTTTTCTTCCTTTATGACTTCAAAAAAAAAAATAAATAGCTGTAAGGAAGAAGCTACATTCGTCAAAATAGCTCTAAGAAAAGTAACAGGGCTAATTTACTCTTGCTTTTATAACTTGTTTATGCAGGTGGCTTATCCCCCTTCCAACTGACTTTTAGTTCGTGCAATTAAAAGAAGCTATTATTTATTTCAAATATGGTATTTCTTCACCTCCTTCATTATTTCTTTAAATCTATTGTAATGTTAAAATTTATTGAAATTCTTAAGGTATTTATCAAATTTATTTTATAGATATATATCCAGAAAAGTATGTAATTTGTATAATTTCATTCTTTATAATTACTTTATAGTTTTGGATTACTTTTTGGGATGGCAATGAACATTTTATTACAGCTAGAAATAATTATTATGCAAGATGAGTTTCAGTTACTATTTGACTGGTAATAAAAAATATAGAAAGTAGAATTTAAATTTTATTAGAACACGGAAATAAATTCAAAAGTTCGGAATTGAAGTTTTTCAGAACTCACATTTTTCTTGCAGCAGTGTGCTAAAAATGTTTTGTTGCTAAAACTTTTAAGTTTTGGCAGTGAGATTGTTATATCTCTTGCATTTTTGTATGTGGCTTAGGTATCAGTTATTTCAAAAAGATTCTGTCGTGGTATATGGCTTTTTTTAGCCAATGATTGTAATTAAAAGTAGTTGTGTGCCTATTATATAGGCTTTACTTATTTATATAATTAGATAATATATGTTTTTCATTTAGATTGCTGTTATTCGCACATTTTTTCAATCAATCCATACTGATGATAAATGATTACATTTAATGACAGTTTGTACATGTGTGAAGTTTTATGAAGTGGTGGTGTTTGCATTATACCAAGATTTTGTTTCATGTTTCTTTATATATTTGTTTATGTGGTTGAATGTATGTAATTATTTTTTAAAGTCATTTAATAATTTATGAAATTTTTTTTGTTCATTTAGAGGTCATCAATAGAGAATCTTGGCATTGCAAAATAATTGCATCCAGTGGACCGTTGAGAAAAAGAATCAGAATACGTTAAGAAGTTTAGAAGCAAGCTCCTACTGCTTGCTCGATTCAAATAGAATTTGATAATAAAAGTAACATGAAAAGTATTACTATGCCGGCATAAAATTTTCCCTAATACTGGGACAAATTTTTAGAAAACTATTTTGTATAAAAAGATATTTTTTAAAACATATATAATTTTTTATAAATATGTTTAAAGCTGTCTTTGTATAATGTAAAAGAATAGGACCACAAATTGGAACATTTCTTCAGATAGAAAAAGTTCAGTAATATTTTTCTGACTTCACTGTCCTATACAGAGCATGATATTTTATTACACTGCTCATTGTTATCAGAGTTGATCATTTTTTTCAATTGTACAATGTGTTCAATATTTCATCTATTCAATAATGGTAAATGGGCTTTTACTTTACATGCTGAAGTAAGACATTTCTTATTTATAGAATATTTTTCAAGGTTTAAAAGTGCACCTTCGTAAACAGGTATATAAATTACAGTGCTGCAAATTTTCATGAAAGTTGAGACATTTTTCTGTTTGAAAATGTGTTCCATGTTTAGTTTGGGCTCATTCACATTGGCAAAGACAGCCTTAAATACTCATGATTATCATCCTATTTGGCAATCATTTCAAATTACCTCCTCATTATGTAATTACTAATCCTCTAAATAAATTTTTTTAGTCAAGAGATGATATTTGAAATTGAATTTTTTACAGCTTAATAAATATTGATTTCTTTCTTTGTTTGAAACAATCGTATTTAAGTTTTCCCCCTTCCCCCAAATGAGTCCCTCCTTTGTCGTAAATGCAAACTATGTACCATAATAAAACATTCCTTAATGCATTTTTTAGCATGTCTGTATCCCTTAAATTTACAATCGCTCTGTTTAACATATAAAATGACAAAAGTTGCTTATTTTCATTGAAAGTTATAGTTTAATTTAATTTTTAATTTGTGGCATGAACTGTTATAGACAAATTGTTATTATAATAAAACCTTGACTCGTTTTATCTTCACTGAAATTGGTGTTCCATACTTGATCCGCAATAGTTTTTCTGACCTTTTAAAAGTTCATATTTGTTGAAATTGCATTATCAGAAATTTAATGTATTAAATATATATATAGTTGTTGCATAAATTGTATTTTAGTAAAAAAAAAGAAATGATTGTTTCAAGTTATATCAGTTATTTGTTATGAAAATTGATAATTTTGATAGCAATAAAAAAATCCAGTCAACGAATTTTCTCTCATTTAAGTATGATATTTAAAGCCATTCAAATTGTACTTATCTTTCAAATGATATAAAAACACAAGAACTCCTATGAATTCTAATTGAGAATGAAATTGAAGACATAGGAAATCGTGCCTTGAAATGTTTAGTGCTTTCACTGACATCTTTTTCCGTAGAGTATTTCATCCTATATAGACATCAGATGTAAATTATTATTTTTTATTCATCTCATCAAGTTGTTTGAAATAATGCTGAAGAAATTTGTTATTAAGATGTATCTTTTTAAAAATAATTTTCTAGTGAAGATTTAAATGTAGATTAGAACCAGAGACATTTTTGTCGATACTTTTTAGGAAATTTGAAAAATGTAGAAAATTGATTCAGATTATGTAAATATGTATTGCTGCTTTGCATTTCAGTTTATGTCATTGTTATTAAGTACTAGAAAGTTTTTATTAATTCTTGATGCAAAATTATGGTTTTTATAGGAAAAATGAACAAAAATATTTTGCCTAACTCGTACCACAATTAATATTTTTTGACAAAAGTTGATTGAAATTTGTAGTATAAGCTTAATGATTTTTAGTTGTACTTCATAAATAAGCTTACTTTTATATCAATATGATTTTTTTAAGTATGAAAATTAGGAAAAGGAATGGTTTTTCAAATTAATAGCTGTCGATTTTATGTGCAAATGCTTATTTGAAAACATTTAAACAAATTTATAACTTTGAAGTTTGATCATAATGCTGTTTAAGAAGTACTTTCCTTTTTTTCCTCTTCAAAAACATTCAAATTATTTTTAAATATTTATCTCTCAGTGAAAGATTTTTCTTTTTAGAGTAACTACTAGATTTTTGAGTACAAGCAATAAGTAATGCATCTTTTTTATGCAGTCTTTTTAATTGTATTTTGTAAGAGATTTTCTAATATTTATGATTTTGAAAATATAAATTTCAGTAAAAGTTTGTTAATACTGTAGTTGGGAGTTGTGATTAAACACTGAATGTTTAAGTTGTTAATTGACATATCTACTTTTTATACACATATATATAGATTACACTTTATTTTTAATATTGAAAGATTATAAAATTCTAATATAATGCTGCACATTAACTTCTCAAAGAGTGAAAAATTATTTTCGATAGTTTTTCAATATTATACCAGAAATAAGGAAACTTTCCATGGAAAAGATTGTTATTTCTGTTAGAATTTTGGTCTTTAACATTGCCGTACAATGTAAAACAGAAAAGCATTTGTAATTTCTGTTTATTAAAGCATTAAAAACTTCCAAGAGTGCCCTTGCCTTTATGAACAACTATGCAATTTTATACTTGTTGAACTGCATTTTGTTCAAGTGCTGTATATTATTGTAAGTTTTCTATCTATACAATCACATCCAGCATGAATTGCGAATATATGCATTCAAACATTTGTGAGCAATAATGATTATCTGAAGCAATACTGAAATTTGTTTATATAGTTTGTGGTTATCACAGTGAATGTGTGTGTGAAAATGTATGATTTTTCTGTAATTTAAATATTTTTTTTCTCATTAATTAAGTGTTCATATATTTTCTAAATAAATACAATATTTGTATGAATTGTTTGCAGTCTTTGTTATAGAATAAATAAATTAACATATATATTTTTTAAATATTACCTTTGCAATTGATCTTACATAGTTGTTTATTATTCTTGAAATTCAATTAAATAGTAACTTAAGTAATTTTGTAAATAGTATATTTATATATTATATTTGCTCATGTGTGTATATGTAAAATCATCTCTCGTAGAATAATTATATAACAAATGCATTTTTTTGCAAATCACCATGTAAATGCCTTGTACATATCTCTATTTGTAAATTTCTCATATAACTGTATAATTTAAATTAAATTCTTTTCATTAATTCTCAATTGTTGTTATTTGAGTTTTTATTTTGATGAATTTTATTTGTGTGACTTTTGGTTTTCTTTTGTGTGAAATAAAATTGCTATAGTTTGTATTTATTTACTTAGAATTTCAATGTATATAAATTTCTTTCAATTGATTTGATTTTAATAAGTGTTTATTACAAACCTTGCATTAATGAAAACAAAGATAATGATTCATTTAAAATAAGCATGCCTAAAAAACTCATAACTTTTTCTTAAAAATTAAAAAGGAGTTATTAAAATTTATATTTTCCAGATAAGATAGTAATTACAAGGTTTAAGAAAATAGTTCAGTACTATATTATTTATCTTTCTTTCTTTTCTTTTTTTTAGTTTGCTTTAGGAAAAATAGACTGAATTATTAATTTTTTCTGAGCTGGAACAAAATTTACTTCTAAACTTATCTTTCAAGTTCTTTCTGTTTCAGTACTTATGTTTCTAATTGCTGCTGTGTGCAGCCGATGGTAGAAAACCATTTCTGCACTTGTTCAAACTCAATTATAATTACAATGTCATCATTTAGCTACATTTTTAGAATGGATGACATCTTTTGATTTTGCGAAATTGGTTTATGGTATAATGTGCAAGTCCCAAAATTTCCAAATGTGTTTCTTAAAAAAATCCACCTAATAATTTGTATCTTATCACATATAATTTCTAACATTTCTAAATGTCTTCCAAAAAGCTGTTTTTTAAATTAAAAAAATTGTGGTTTTTTTTTTTTTAAATTTAATCTTTTACACCATTATTCTCTTGGTTTTATATCATTAGTTGGAGATTTCTGTTATTTATATTGGTAATATTCGAAATCACTGAAAATTTTACTGTAATGAAATTTTTATGCTTTTACAAATATTCATTTGAAATGACAGGATTAATATTGTACAAAATATGTTGTATCACAATTATAAATTATTAGCGCAACTATGTTAAATTTAGTTTTGTAGTTTAAATTTTGACATTCCCCTTCTGTGGTGGTTCATTTTTCTTTGTGCAACTTTAATTAATATTTTTTTTAAGGGATGAATTATTATTCTCCGCTGCTCATTAGGTTTTTCTAATTGATTAGATTTCTGTTTTTATTTAGCTAAAAAAGATTTGGGGTTTAAAGTTATTGGAAGCCTGATGAGACTAGCGAGGAGTTGTTTCGAATATTAAATTCCACCATAGATACATTAGTTTTGATGTTTAAATAGAACTTGACACACCACTCAATAAGTCTAGAGCGTAGTTAATAAAACAACTTTATGTAAAATTCAACTTTATTCATCAAGATACTCCCCTTCAAGAGTGATGCATTCAGCCCAAAGCTCTTCTAATTTTTTAATCTCTTTTTCATAGAACGACTTGTCTTTGCTTTCAAAATAGGCTTCAACTTTGGCAATCACTTCTTCATTTGAGCCAAACCTCTTTCCCTGTAGCATTCTTTTCAGGTTTGCAAATAGCCAGTAATCACTGGGAGCTAGATCTGGACTATACGATGGGGGTAGCTTAATGCGCAATTTGACCATCGTTTTCATGAACATGTGGTACAGAGCATTGTCTTGGCGAAAGAGCACTTTTTTTCTTTTGCATTTGAGGACTTTTTTTTTCTTTATTTTTTCATTCAGTTGATCTAATTACGCCATATGATATTTTTATTGTTTTGCCTTTATCAAGATAGTCAATAAACAAAATTCCGTGTGCATCCCAAAATACAGACGCCATAAACTTGCCTGTTGACGCTTGAGTTTTTGGATGGCTTGCACTGCCTGCTGTCCACTCAGCTGACGATCCTTTTGATTCAGGTGTGTAGTAATGGATCCATGTTTCATCTATTGTCTCATATCTACGTAAAAAAAAAAAAATCTGTTTATTTCGCTAAAACAACGCTCTAAATCGTCGATGCGTTGTTTTTGATCGACAGTGAACAAACGCGGCACCCACTTTGTGAACACAGCTTTCTCATTGACAAACAATCTTGCAAAATAGTGAATATAAACCTTTAAATTCTCTGCTATCTCACGCAACTTCCATTTATGATTGGATAAAACGATTTTATGGACTTTTTTAATGTTTTCTGGCACAAATGCAGAATTTGGGCAATCTGAGCCTTCAGCGTCATTAGTGGCGGTGCGACCTCATTTTAAGTCTGCATACCACCTCTGAACAGTCGTTGCCGATTAAGCAGAGTCTGGACAACACTTATAAAGTCATTGTTTTGCTTGAACAGTGTTTTTCCCCTTCAAAAAGCAATGTTTAACTAACACACGAAATTCTTTTTCATCCATGGTTTCTAAACAAACAAAAGTGGCTTCACTAAGACCACTTTAACTTTTCAACTGAACAAGGTATCTCGAAATTTTGACACGTGCCTCTTAAAAATTAATACTACTAGGTTAGACCAATGGCGTAACGTGCATCCCCAAATCACGGGGGGGGGGGGGGTGGGGGATTTTGTGCGGCCCACAGCCTTTGTACGAACCGGCCTGAGGCCCAAAACCTGCCTTTACAGGGAAGGGGGGCTGATATTCTCCGTTTCGCTACTGGGTTAGGAAAGTCAGAAGCTTGCACCATCTATTTGTTAGGCCTGGGACTTATTGAGTGATGTTATATCGGTTTAAAGGACCATGATTTCAAACCAAAAGTTCGCCTAATTCGAGCGCATACCTGTTTTATTATGAATACGTGGCGCTGCTTGTTAAATAATATGTGGTGAGGACAAATGCAACAGTATTGATCAAACCTTCGCGATTTAATTTTTTATTCATTGTCTGCTCATATTTATTCGTGCGATGTAATTCAATATTCAATTCGTTTTGAAATAAATCGTTTGGCTTATATGTTACAGAATTTCCAAATGGAATAAAATATTTAGATACCATTTGAATTTAATAAAACAAGTATTCTAACAAGTATATTAACGTTTTTTTCTCATCATATCCGGCAAGACAGCTCCTTGTGGGCCAGTGCCTTCCTTTGTACTCTCCCCAACAGTGACTTCTCATTCACTTTTGTTCTACAAGTTTTATCATTTATAGTCATAAAGTCTGACTACACTGAGTCTGTCCATCTCAGCCTTGGTCTTTCACGCTTCCGAATCCCACTGACTTTGAACTGTAGTATCTTTTTGACGGCATTATCTGGCATTCGAATTATATGGGCTATCCAATTCATTCTATTTATTTTAATGTGTTTAATGATGCCAGGTTGCTTATAAAATCTATATAATTCAAAATTATATATCTTCTCCTGCAGCTATTATTTTCATTTACACCTCCAAGAATACTTCGAAGTATTTTTCTCTTAAAGGACGCTATTTGATTTTCCTCCATTTTTGTTACTGTCCCAGATGCGTATGTCAGAACTGGTCTAAAATAAGAGTTTCGTAAATTAAAAGTTTTATGTTTCTTGGAAGAAATTTAGATTTTAAAAACCTCAGTCCACATAAAAAGCCTTATTTGCCAGGTTTAATCGATTCTGGATTTCATGAGATGTTCTGTTATCAGAGGTTATAGTTGATCCTAGGTAAAACTTTTTGTTTCAGATTTATATGAATAACGTTTCTTCTATACAAATGTAATATTACATTCTACTCTACAGTAATGCGGGCTCTACATCTCTTTGAAAATGATTGCTTTATGAGTCGTGAGCAGTGGCGCACACAAGGGGGGTGTCCCAGGGGACCGGACACCCCCCATAGCCCTTGATTTTTTTTCGATTGGTTATAATCCTATGTATATTTTACGTAAATTTTAATTATATATTTGTTGTTAATAATTAATTTGATCAATTAATGCTAATTATTTATTCAATAGTTAATTTTGTATAGTTTTTTGTTCCCGAAAATCGACAAAATCAAAAGAATATGTTGGGTGACGTATTTGAGCGTTATACCAAAATGGTGGACTTTCGACCCTGGACCCCTCCCTTGAAAAATTTTTGTGTGCGCTACTGGCGTGATTAACTAGCTAGGTTTATTTATTCACCTGCTTCGGCAATCCTTTGTTACATTTTCGATTGTTTTTATAAAAAGTTATTAGAAAGTGAACATTTCATAAATTAAAGTGTTATAAAAATGTTTTTTTTTGTTTAGTTTTTAAATGTATTGTTGAATATGAGCTACACACTTAAGATAGAGTTGTTTTTTTTAAATGCAATCAGTTTGTAAAATAAAAAAAAAAATTCAATAATTGTATGAATAGAAAAGTAGCAAGTGTTCCATTTTTGAATCTTAAATAAATAGATCAACTTTTGAAATAATTGCCTAGCTTAGCATATAATATTTTTCTTTTTATGGAAAGTCAAAGTTAGGTGACATTTTCTCAAACAGACTCACACAAACTAAATTAATTTTAATTAAACTACCATAGGTTTTTGCCCGACGTATGACTGATTAATAGATCACATCAGTGAAAAAAATTACTAAATTTGTGGCTACAGTATCTAGTGCTATGATGGAGGGTGCCAATTTTCCACATTTTCAAAAATGTGCTTGTTATCACTTTACCAAGTTATATCGAATTTTTTCCCTTTATAATTGATGGGAACTTTCCGTCCACCCCGAGCCCTCTTGACGTTGAGTTTCGGAACACCATATATACATTAGATGTTGCTACAAATTTAAAAATATGTTTTAGTTCATTATGTATGATTTGATAAAGTAAGAATTTATTTTGAATTTATTTGAAAATAAGAATTTAGTTGAGGGATGGACCCAGGGGCGTAACGTAGATTCCCGGAAAGCAGGAGGGGGGGGGCAGGGTTCTAGAGGGGCCAAAGCCTGACTGCCACCAAGTACCTACCATTTGTAAAATCCAACTTGGGAGCCAAAAACCTGAGTTTGCAGGCGAGCCCCTTACGCCACTGGGTGGACCTAAGCAGGTTTAACTTTTTTACTGCTGGTTCTGAAAAACAAGTGATACTTTTTTCTGTAAAAATGCTCAAATAGGGTGAAAAGGCGATTGTAAAAAGTTCTCCCATACATAAATTTAATTGCTTGTGCTTTTTTTATAAAAAAAATTTTTCCCTCGATTTCAAAGTGAACCTCTCTTTCGTGCTTCTGGTTTTTCTGGTATGCTTCAATTTTATCCAATATTCTGAAATTTTCATTTGTACAGAGAAGACAGAGTTATTATTGTTAGGTGGTTGGTTTAGATTTCTGGCACCGAGTTACTTTGGAACTTATTGCATGTATAAGGGTAAAAAATCATTCAATTAACAAATGAAAAGAATTATGACGAGCGAAATGGATTTCAAAGTATAATAACTTTCAATAAACAAAATTTAACCCTTTATTTACCGACGGTACTTATAAGTACCACTCACTTTAAAATTGCATAGAATAACCATTTTTACGAATACTCAGACGCGATACTTAGCAGGAATATTCTTTCAAATCCACTCTTCCAAGATATATGACAGCACGGGTTCTATGGTGAGTATTTTAACCAGGAAGGCGAATAGTTTTATGGTAGAAATTGCGTTTTCAGCTGACATTTTGATCGGATTGCGAAGATCATCATTTTTGTTCCGAAAAAGTAGTTAATGTCAAAAGGTAAATGTCTTTTTTTCTTCTTCTGTATGTTAATGAAGACCTTAGAAATCCATTTGACTATTTATTTTAAGTGAACAATGTGTATAATTAATTAATCCATTAATAATTTAATCCATTAGAGCTAATTAATCAATTAAAGATGTTCATCTTTAATTAATTAATTAGCTCTAATGGATTAAATTTCCCAAAGCTGAGTATTTTGTTTACGTATATCCTTTAATCTTAAATGTAGTGATTTAATGTAGTGATTTTTTCATGCAACATTTTTTAAGTTAATTAACACTTATTAAGTAGCATAGAACAGTGTTTCTCAAACTGTGGGGCGCGCCCCCCTGGGGGGGGGCACGATACCCTTACGAGGGGGGGGGGCGCGAGCATATCAAAAATAAAAGATTTAAAAAATAATTAATTTACTCTGGAATGAATTAAAACAAAATACTTTCAGACATAATAAAAAATGCACTTTTACTCTGATATAATTTATAGGCGATATAAGTCATCTCTCTCAAAAATAAAAACTTCTTCAATACCTAAATAGCTATCTTTGATCTAAAAAACCAAATAAAAAAACTTTTATTTGATTTGCTGTAATCTCATGATAAGTGATTTTTACTACTCTTTCACACAGAGAAAAAGCAAATCCCAGACCCAGAATCGAAAAAATTTAGGAACATAAAAAATTCATCACTGTGATTATTTTTGAAATACTGCACATTATAGCTGTAATCGGTTCCTGTTGATAATCTGTTTGACTTTCTAAGTTATTGGTACAGTTAGTTATGACCCCTCTCTTATATGTGTTTGTTTCTCATTTAGGGAAGTTGTAAGTAATGTATTTATTTCTGTGTTGCGCTTTTTTCCATGCAAATGAGTTTTATGATATTTGGAAAACTACGGAGAGCACTTTGAAGGATTACTTGGTCAAGACTTTTAACCCGGAAGAGCGGTCGCGCGGGACACACAGATGACAAAATCGTTAATTCTGGCAAAACTGTTTATTTGTTACCAAAGAAAAATTGAAAAGTTCTTGAAAGTAGGTAAGTTTACTTTTTCTTAGTTAAATTATTCACTGGAATCACTATTTGTATCGCGTGTACAATAAAATAATTATAAAAAAAAAAGGATTTGGGTGACTTAATCACCCCGCGTGACCATTAACGCTAATCGAGTGTGTGTCTGCCCCCGGGATAAAACATTTTGAAGTCTTCTCGCTTTAAATATTAAAAATAACACTATTATTCTTCATTGGAATTTTATATTATTTTTTATTGTTTAACATTAATTCTAAATGCTAATTCTGTGAGGCTTAAAATTACATTTCGCTTAAAACTAATTATAATATGAGCATTCATTTTTAAATATCATTTTACATTTTCGTAAACATTGTCGCGCATTTGGGTTTACTCTCCTGAAAATTCAGCTATTTATCAAGAATGTTTTAGTTTTTTAAAAAATGAACTCGTTCGAAGAGCGGGTACTTCAGACAGTATAATTTAAATGTATCAGTGCTGCACTAGGTATTTTATAACTAATTTATAAATACTAAATTAAGAGCAAGGTTAATAAATTTTAGCGAATTTGGTCTTGTCTTGCTGAGGAATGTTTTTCAAAGGAAGGTTTACGATTAGAAATTGACACTCTGAGTACATTTTCTATATTTGGTTGAGATCTATATTTTGTCTTGAAAGCAGCCACCGCATTTTACAATCTGTTCCAATTTAAAAATTCGAGAAAAAAAATAAAATATATATTACTTAAAAGTTACCTATATAAAATTTAATATACTTATTTTATTAATTTGTACGGTTTATAATTAAGATAGTTTTGTAGCTTTAGCGTCAAAGTGCGTTATTATTGCATTCAATACATTATTATTGTATAAGGGGGGCGCGATAAAAATTAA
>BMAV01015114.1:89032-112347 GCA_019973955.1 Trichonephila inaurata madagascariensis
TGTTTTCTTCTAATTAAGTAGTTTTTTTAGGCTTAGAGCTGATAAAACAATTGTTCATTTAAAGGAATTAAATTCTGGGAGGAATCGAATGGTAAGCTTCTGGATAAACCAAAAGCTTACATGTTTCATAAGTGAAAGTTTCTGTGCTTTACAGTTGAAATAGATGAAGCTATAAAATTAATTATAAAGGCTTTAATACATTTATTTACTTTATATAGATATTGTAGTAAAAAATATTTATATCCTATATTCATGTAATATTTAAAAGCATTTTATTTTTAAATCTTTAAAAGAAATTCTTTGTAATGTCTGAATTATACGTATTTATAATAAAAAAGCTCGTTTTTTGTGAACTACATTTAATTTTAATATAATTTTAAAACACAAACATCAGCTAACCCATTGTTTTTGTCAAACATAAACTAACAGTTGAAATAATTTTTTCTTTAATTTGTTAATGCTATTTCATAGAATTTGATGAATTTATTATATTTATTTGATTTCAATTATATGGGCCTTTAATTGGAATTAAAATATCAATGATAATGTAAATAGGATATTGGCATGTTGTATACATGTATAATATCAACAGAAAAAAAAAAATTTAATGTATGAATTGGATTCCTTTGTGCTTTGTTAGGATTGAAATCTACTTTGTATTTTTTACAATATAACTGAAAAGATAATCTATTATTTATTTATTCAAGCGGTAAAAAAAAAAAGAAGGCATATTGAAATCAGAAAGCAAAAATAAATATGGAAACTGAAGATTTTTTACGTTAGAGATCATACATTCAATCAATAAAAAACAAAGGTTAATTACAAATGTTTTTATTAAATCGATATAAAATCAACAATTATATATAGAGAGATTATCTAGAAATTAAAGAAGCATTTACCAGGACTGTGAGGATTTATTGTATTTCACACTTGTTAATAATTCTCATAAGGTAATGGTTGAAATGTATTTTAGAATTGTATATGTTTTGAAGTTAAGGCTCAAGAAATAAATTAGAAATGATAACTACCTTTATTTTAACTAATTTTCTCTCTTTTTTTATTTAGTTATTTACTTTCTACAATTTATATCAGTTCAAATAAAAAGTTCAAAATGTTTTAATAAATGTAATTTTTTACTGACTAATTAGGTAAAAAAATTACAAAAAATTATATGCTAACTCATTTTGTAATTATTGTTAAAAATACATTAATTTAGGATGAAAGAAAGGGAATAAAAGCAATGATATTGTTTAAAAAGAGACATGAAAATTTATATCTGTTTATCAATATTTTCTTAAAGGAGAGAGGGAGAGAAAATTATGGTAATGTTTAATCATTCCTGATTAAATTTTTTCTCCAATTATACACCAAACATTCATCATAACAACTCAACAGTTTTTTTAAAAAAAATATAGCTTTTGCATCAAATTAATTTGCTAAGAATCAAGTAGTCAATCAATTCCATTCAGACCTTAAAATACCTTCTTTTAAAAAATTTGTCTAAAGCTGTTTTTTTTTTATTGCAATCTTGAAATGTATGTTTAATAATTTTAGGATGATAATTATCCAATGGCATCAGATGAGTTTGATATTAAATCAACTTTCAGTCCAAAGCTTCGACAAAAAATGGAGGAATTAGAAAAAGAAATACAAATTTATCAGAAACTGAATTCAGAGTTGGAGAAAGAAAAACAAACATATCAGGAGCATAATTCACGCTTAACAACTATTCGCAAAGACAGAGATGAAGTAAGCAGCACAAGTTTGTTTCATGTAAAATTATATATTGTTACTGTAAATCAGAGTTATCTTGTAAATTCCTTTTTTATTTGTATATTTAGAGTAATAACTTAAATTTTTAGTAAGATGAATGTTATATGTGATTTTTCACCTTTAAGAAATAGGGTAATTTGGAGAAAAATATTGCTCTCTGGTATGGGATTTTTATCAATACTGTATTTTCTTCTTTTTCTTTTTGTCAATGATTGATACTACACATGTCATGGATAATGACAACAATATAAAGTGTTCACCTACTGAGCAGTGTGATTCAAAAAGTAAAGAATAAGGATTAAATTTTATACTACGAAATAAAGTTTGTTCCAGTAATTGATACTTATGAGTTTTGACAGACATACAGTATCTGTCAAGAAACATTTTTGAAGGGAAGGAACTGTTTGATAAATTTTTAAACTTGGCTTCTTTAGAAGTATAAAAACATTGGTTGTGTGCCCATCTTGTACAGGTTAATGTAATTCAAATCTTTTTAAAATTCTATTTGATATAACTTGCATAAGGCACACTCAAACATTTCTTCTACTTTGTAGTCTTTTCATATGTTTCTCATTTATTTATTTTTTATGTTGAAAATTAAAAGTTATTGGTGTCATGGAAATGAAGGAAGATGAATATATAGAATTACTAAGAAAAATATATTTACAATAATTCTTAATATAAACATACTGGATATTCAAGGGGATTTTTTTAAATTAAATGATATAAGATATAATGATGCATTCTAATTATTAATAGCTTTTTATATTGTTAAAAAAACAAGATGATTTGTCAGATTTGGTAACAATGTTTGAAATTATATTTTAATTATGTTGCAAATTTTTGTTATATTAATGGATAAAGCATTCCAAGAGATTCTAGTAGTTTTTTTTTAAAATCATTTTATAGGTGTAGTTAATAAAGTTTTTTAAAATTCTATTTTTTAAGAATCTTAAAAATCTACAAAAAGGATGGGATGAGTTACAGAAGCACAAAGAAGAAGAAGAGAAAAAATTAGAAGCTAAAGCAAAACAGCTTAAGTAATAATCATGATATATTTTTATATGTAATTAAATATTACTATTTTGCTTTTAAGATGTTAAAAAAAAATATTTTTCCTAGTTTAATAACCTTCTAAATTTTTTTATGAGTTTTTACATTAATACTAGTTAAATACCTGATATTTTGATTTATATTTGTGCTATTGCTCTTATTTAGTGGTGGGATTCAGCTAAATTTGCATTGGTTGATCTGAAATATAAAATGGTTTGTTTAACTTGGAATCAGTTATAAGATGGCACATTTAATCCTGGTTCTTTCTAAATGAGCTATCTTTATTTTAAAATATTTTTAATTATCTTAAAATTAGTGAATAGGTTGAATTATTGAATTACACACCTGTCCATGCCTATGAAGTTTCAGAAGAATGAAGCATTTTGATACAGTTTTAAATGTATTTGCTTTGACTGGTAGGACTTTTATTGTCCATCTCAGTCCTATTGTACATATTTTGTTTGAACGAGGTAAAATTCAAGTAAAATGAAAGGAAAGTCTGCTATATCTACCAAGTCCAAAGTTACAATAATAAATCAGAAAAATAAAATTTTCATTATGTTGTTACAAACTTTACACAGTCAACTCTTGCATTTATTTAAAACAAAATATGCAAATGCTTTTTATACAATAATGTGAATTAAATTGTAAATTGAATTATTATATTCATAATCTTTTCTCCATTTAGAATGCGTGAAGAAACTTATAATAGGTATCAAAAATTGAGGCAGGATAATCCAACTAGAAAAGAACGGGAAGAGTTATCAGTTCTACGACAAGAGGTTACTATTGTTTTATGCTTTTCTTTATGAAATCAAAAAAGTTTCTTTTCTTGTTAGTTGGCAAAAGATATAAATTATATTTAACTTTTACATTATATAGAACTTTTGCAATCTTACCATCTAAAAAAATAGGCCAAATTAGTAAATACATAGATAATACATGTAGTATAATCTGTTGCAATTACTTTGAATACATTTTATTCAAAGAATTCAAGAGAGCATACAAAGTCATGCTTGCAACTAAAATAGTAGTATCATGTATATACAATATCATTAAAAAGTCATACAATTAAAAAACAAATTTTTTTTTACATATACAATTGGACTCTGATTTAACTAATTCATCGGGATCAATTATTTTGTTCGTTAAATTGGGACTATTTGTTAGGGTCCAAACAAAATACAATTTTTTATACTTACATTTTTGAAATTTTTTATAAGCAGCCACACAAAAAATATCCATAGTTAGAAATTACACACTTTTTATTCAACTGAGGTAAAAATACTATAAGTGAATTATTACACACCAGTTTATAGGAAATTTTAAAATACTGATTAATAAATGTTTGACAGTCATTTTGATTCTTGACTTGAAAGAGTTCTTTTTTTCAACTTAATGCAGACAAGAAAAAACTGTGTCATTTACATTCTGCTGCTTGAAATATTTTTTCAGAGTTTCCAAACAATGTAAAGCATTAGAAAATGTAACAGTTTTGATAAAAGTTTCATTATCAATTTCTGCATCAGAATCACTATTCATTGGCTCTGACAAATCAACAATTTCCTGAACTTCAGTTGCACCAATAGGCAGTCTGTCATCAAATGTAACATAATTGTTAAAATCTTAAAATGTCCCTTGTGTTGTAGAATGAGATGAGATAAGAAAAGAGTTTTCTGTCCTATTCCAAATTCATACGAGAAGTTGCACTCATGACTTATCTGCACCTGTAAAGTCTAATAATGATCTGCACTCCTTCCTGTGGAAATTTGCTACTTTCAAGAAAAGTCTTTTTTTCTGTTCCGGACAATAAGTATATCATTTAAAAAGAATCCAATTTTTTTCTAATACTAGCTAGTAAAAAATTTTTCAACTTTTGAAATAATTCATTTAATTGGGGAAAGAGAAAAATTCATTAAATTGCATAATTCGTTAGATAGGGGTTCGATTCTATATGCTTTGATAAATTCTTTAAAAGGGGAAGAGAATCTTTCATGGTCTGTTTTTTGTTTTAACCTGTGAAAACTCACACTTAATCCTTTAATGAGCAGGAGACTATCTTTCGTGATCCTTAAATTTCACTTAAAATAATTGTCTTGTTAATATATGTATTTGTGTAATTTCTTTAATTTAAACTTTGATTGTACAAAATAGAATGTATTTTCTAAATAATTGAAGAATTATTATGCATGTATTAGCTAAAATTTAATTCTAAACATAAAAATTTTACTATAAATTTATTAAAATTTACATGTTTTATATAAAAAATCTATTTTTGAATATTGATTTAAATTATCAAAGAAGTTACAAATGCTGGGATTAGTACAAATAGGTTTGTTACATTTTATACAGATTTCCCTTGTTTTTTCTTGAACAGATTCTAATAACATAATCCTGCTTTCATTCCATCTGACCAAACTCCACTTTCTTGTACCGAGATCTGACTCATAAATAACATTTAATTCCACCTAAAGCCATTTTTTCAGGGATAACCTTTGTTTTTATAATTTTGGTGTTCATGCTTGAACATAATTTGACAATTTTTTCCTCCACTATTTAACAAACTAAAAATCTATCAAAAGTCATTGACTACTTATTCTTGACACCAAAAGAGCAGTTTTCTTTTTATCAGAAGTGTCTAAACCTCCTTTAGTAACATTATAAAAAGTTGTGATTTCAAGTTTGGTTTCGTCAATTTTTTTTTATCATTGTGGAGATTTTTTATCATTGGTGATGTAGTTGACCAAAACAGGTTTGTTTTTCTTTGTGGTTTTTTTAGAGAAAAACACCTGTTTTTTTTTAGAGAACCAAACAAAAAAAGGTAGTACAGGGTTCACAGTTCTTCACATTTATAAAACTGGAACATATTCTTATTTTTGTTGAATAGTTCTTACTATTGTAGTTTTAAATTTTAAAAGTTCCAAAGCCATTGGAACAATGGTAAAATAGTTGTCCTCAGTTATAAGTCTTACTGTGTTTAGGATTGGTTCTGCTAAACATTTTTATCATAGCACTTGCAGTGCTTCCACTTCAAATTTCCTTTCTGTTTGTTTCCCACAGTAAATTTCAGCACTTTTTGTATAAAACATTCTTATATCCTGATTTAAATATCTTTCATTGATCTAAATATCTTTGCCTGTTCAATACAGCAAACTGTTGACCTCAGGACATTATTGCCAAAGGAAAAATAATAGCAATTATCTAGATGTTCTACAGCAGAGGTTCCCAAACTTTTTTGCCTCATAGACCCCTTGACAGGTTTTTCAGTTTGGGGTAGACCCCCTGCTTACCCAATATTAAATTTTTGTAAATTTATCAACTTAAATGTGTTTTTGACAACAGGTATATAACTATTTACTTTAAAAGATTAACTGTAGTGAAGTATAGTGTTTAAAATTTAAAGAAAACATGTGTTAATTAAATTAAAATTTAATTAATGTAAATTTAATTAATGCATAAAATAATTGTTATATAAAATAACTGAGCAACAAACAAATGTTTTTAGTGGGAAGGATGAATCTGGGGATACACAATAACAAATTTTCAACAATTGGCATCAATCTTATTAGGTTAAACCCTAAATATCTCCTTGGATAATAGTGTCCAGTCTTTTCTTCTTTCTTTTTTGTTTTGGAGATTGGCAAGTGCATTTTTCAATCGGAAAAACAATTAAAAGCTTTCTCAAGGTATTCCATAATATAAAATAAATAACAGGTATATCTTTTTTTAAAGTCTAAATTGTTGGCTTCCGTTTCTAAACTTTAATTTAAGATCTTCGTTAGTTCCTATTCCTAGTGCCTAATTCTTGTAATCTGACATTTTTTTTCAAAGGGACCATATAAATTCATAGCCTACTGTTGTATTACAATAGTCAAAACATTCTCAGACTTAATTTCAAAATCTAAAAAAAGGGCATTTAAATGTTGGCGACATCTAAACTTATACTCCTTCAGCTTAATTCTGGCACAAGTAAGGCTGAAATGGGGTCCTTGTTTTAATAAAATTTATGCTGTCGCCTTGTAACTGCAAATTAACCTCGTTTAATTTAGTAAATAAATCTGTTAATAGGCAAGTCTGGTTTCCACTTGATCAAATTTCCTTTTAATATTAGTCACAATCTTCTTTAATGAGAGACTATCGTAGACCACCATTTACACATCATGGAGCCCCAAATTATATTTTTGCTTATGTGGACCCCTTGCAGGTCATCATAGACCCCTGGGGGTCTATATAGACCACTTTGGGAATCACTGTTCTACAGGATTAAAAAAAAGGAAATATATTACCATTACTAACAATAGTATATAATTTTGAAAAAGTCAGAAAGTATATCTGATAAACATTAATTAGAAAGATTTTGCTTGTGTTAAAGATGAATGAAAACATCAGAACTACTTGTACAATGTGAAATTCTCTAAAAAATGTCCACTAGCTAAGTATGTCTAATATAATGGAAAATAATGATACTCTCAGTATATTTAACATGAACAAGAAGTTTTAAACTCAGATAGCTTAAGCAGCATTCACCTATCTTACTGTAAACAAATTAACTATGCATTTTTTTTAAACATGGGAAAAAGGCATATACTGTAGTCATTCCAAATTAAAGATAATTGAGAAAAGCAGCCTTCTCTACTCAAACTATACCAATTAACCTATATTAGTGCGTCCACTCAGAAAATGACTATTTCTATGATACTCTTAACATTTCAACCTTCCATTTTTAAGTGATTTTTATTTTTCATAATGACAAAAAATTACTTTTATGTTTTAAAGATCTGTTTTACTACAATCTTATAAGATGCTTATATACATTTATAATTGCAATACATATCCTTTTTTTCAATATTTAATATTAATAGTGATGCAATGAATTTATTGAAATATTTGATAGAGATTCTTATGTTATTTACTTTATGTTTATTGCTTGATTTTAAGAAGTAAAAATAATTACCAAAATTTGTTCTATTCAGTTTAAAATAAATGAAAAAAATTAATGTATATTTTTAATAGATGATTTTTTTAGGTATATTAATGTGTTCATGCCACACATGAAAATGAATTTGATGTGTTTATCAATTTATATGCATTTTTCTATCTTTGCTTGATTTTAAAATAATTTATATCACCCTGCAATATTAAAAAAAAATCTGATGTACTTTCTACATTTTTAACATAGTTTGCTTACAAATAAAAATATTAATATTTAATATTAAACTTTTTACATAGAACTGTTTGTTATACCAATTATATTATGTTAAAAGGAAATATTTTTCTCAATAGGTAGAAAAGTTACAAGATGAATTGAAGAAACAAAGAATCAGATTTACAAATGAAAACAAAAGATTAAAGAATCAATTAGCTGCTGCTGAACATGAAAGAGACACCTTAAAGTTAGAAAATATAACTTTAGAAGAGCAATGTCAAGATTTGTTGACTGTCTTAAAAGTTTGTGTTGATATTGTTTTATTTTAATATTAAAAAGACGTTAAAGAAATATAATGATGCAAATACTTTACTGTACATATTGTATTAAAAACAGAATTTCGTCAATTTATAGATCAACTTTCCCTCTAAGTAAAGAAATCATAAAAATAGTTTGCTTCAAATATATGTATTATTAAAATTAATTGTTTTTGTGATGTTTTTTATATTGTATAAATATTATATTGTGTCTCTGTTTTGTGCTCATTAATTATTACAATAAAAATTTTATACAGATACTATGTATAAAATTATAAGGTGCTGGCATTTAAATTAAAGCATTTCAAGTTACTTTAATTTTGGCACTTCGATAACATCCTATTTGTCATCCCTGGTCGAAACAAACTGAAAAAAAAAATGAACGTTTTAAAATCCGTAAATTAAATCATATCATTTGTCTTTTATTTTTAGACTAGAAATGTAAAGAAAAAACCTGCAGTCCAAACAAAAGTTACTCACAGAAATAAAAAGAATATCACTTCTGAGCCGAATCCTCATCAGGGCTTAAATGAACCATTGGATTCATCCGAATCTATCACCAAGTAAGTAAAACAAAAAATTTTTCATTATGATAAATTATTTTGATTGTTGAGAAAAAAAATATTACTTAAAAACAAGTATCCTTTGGTTTAGTAAGAAATTTTTATTTTGGATAAGAAATACAAAATGAATTTATTTAATATGTGATTCTTTGATTTTAAAAGTGGCTTTGAAAACTATTTAAGTTTTAGGTGTTAATTTTTGTAAGTTGTATAAATTGTTTATAGAACAATGATCCTATATTAACCAAATAGTATATCATCTATCAATTAGTTGGTATACCATTTTTTGGTTAACATTTTGTTTGATCTTTGCATTTAAGCATTATTATTTCTGTTTGAATCAACTGCATGCAGTTTAAAGCTTTTCAGAAGTTTTATTTTCGTTTTGTTGAGTGATATATACCAATTGGCAATTTAAAAAAAATGAGTGCAAAACATGAAAACTAACAATTTTATGACAATTGTCAAAGGAAATAATGAATGAAATAAATGTTCAGATTATTTTAAGCATATGATTGACAGAGAAGGAGCATACACTGCTGTGAAAGAACTGAGTGCTGCATTAGATATGAAATATTGATCTAAGCCAGCATTTTAGGAACTGTGAAAAGTTGCTGCTGAAAGTTTTTTCATCATTTGATCAGGATTCAATGAATACTATAACTTCAACAATAAAAGAACTGAATGATCAAAGGGAGGATGTTACTAACAGTGGAGTACTTTTTGATGACATTGGCAATGTAGAGGTTAAACAAATGTGTAATAGCTTTATTGATTGACTTGAGTAAAGTTGTACAAATTATATCCAAGAATTGTCACTCATGTATTCAAAATAAAAAATCAAATTTTCAAAAAATCACATATGTTCCCCAAATTATTTTGATTTATCATTCAGCATAGAATTTACTTGTGTGTGTCGCATTTTTAAATGCTCATGCCACTTGACATAGCTGAAATATTCATTCTATGGTGACAATGACTTACAAAGATTGAAATACCGTAAAATTCGGCGTGTAACGCGCACCCATACTTTCAAGTTGGATTTTTTAATTTTTTGGTATATTCACCATATAACGCACACCCGTTATTTTACGACAAAACCTGAAATATACGTGTATTATTCTTATGTTTTTAAGTCAATTATTTGAGGTATTGTTTAGAAAAATTAGTATACTTTTAGAACTATCACCCTTTAAGTTCATAAGAAATGCCATTTCTTTTAAATAAACAGTATTTCGATATATGTAGAAGTCTAATTTTTTTTTATAATCATCTTTATTTTTAGTTTTATAGCTCTCATTTTTATACCTGGCGTATAACGCACACTCATAAATTTCGATTTTATTTTTTGTGTTAAAAGTGCGCATTATACGCCGGATTTTACGGTATGTATATGGCAAAAACAGCGTTGTCTGGTATGAGTGCATTAAAAAAAGAATTGGAATTTGCCTTTGTAATAAAGGACTAGGAGAAAAAGGCAAGCTAAGTGACAAATTTGCTATAAATTTCAAAATTTATTATGGTACTGCAATATTTGTGATTTGCTTGGAATGCTAAGTGTTGTTATAGTAACATTTTATTATAGTTATTCAAGAATGGATCAGCCAATGCAAGGCTTCTGTCTGAAAGCGCAATTTTATTGTTTTTGGAATAAAATTAACTGAAAATTACAAAAACCTCCCAGAAACTATTATTAATTTCATTAAATCTACATACTTTGATTTATGTGATAAAAATTTACTAAGAAAATATCTCCACAGCAAAACAATAAATGATGTTTCAATGGTTATTTGGGGAAAATAATACCGAAAGAAAAATCTCTGTTGACCATGAAACATTTGGGTCTGGGGTCATACATATCTGTATTACATTTTAATGATTATATGGGAGTGCTAAAAATATTACTTGCATTAGATGTTTAAGCTAATTAGTATACAATTCAGAAATTTTAGTCATATATCACACATTAATAAAATATGTTTCACTGACTCCTAATAACATTCATTGCCATCAAAAAAATTGGCAGCAAAAAAATATTAAAGTCATAAGAAATCAAATTTTTATACACAATTGAAAAAGAAGTTGTCTCTTAAAACATGGTGTGTGTGTTGAATTTTTAAAAAAAATTGCAATTTTTAAAATGTAATAATTTAAAAGGTTTTTGAAAACTTTTCTCAGAAATTTGTATTTATACTGTACTCGAGTATTGAATAAGGTTTTTTTAAGTATAGTAAAATTTATTTATATTTAATACATCAAATTGGGGAAAGTTTAACAGAAAACAAACAATTGTAACTTTGAAAATATTATAAATTCAAAAATCCTAGTTCTGGGGATATCTATAAGTCATGACTATATATAAGCAAAATATTATTAAAGATGCATTTTTCATTAAAGAAGAATTTTTTGAAATTGTCATTTTTTTTCCTTGATTTTATGCCAAAAAATCGGAATTAAAAATTTAATATGTATATTCTAATTTAGATGACTTGAAATGCATGAGGAAAAAAATTATTAAAAATCATACAATGAATTTTTGTGTATTTTCTATGTATTGATTCATTCATTTTACTATTTTTTAAAATGTTAAATGCAATTTTTTTCCTTAATACAATAACGTTTTATTACATTGTGTCTAATAAAGTGTTACTTATAATATTTTCTTCCTTGTAGAAAAAATTCAAGTACAGAAAAATATGACAAAACTGATATAAACAATACAAAGCTTCGAGTACGATTCAATTTAGTTCCGCAGTTTGAGAAAGGAGTAGATGAACCAACACAAAACAGCACAAAGGATGTGTACAGTAATATGAGTGAGAATTCTGAAGAAAATGATATTATTATTGATCAATCAATTGTTGAAACTGAGGAAAATAAATCGCCATATGAAGAAAGAAAACATGGTGATGAAGTAAATTTTTAAAATGTATTTTAAGAGCTAATTATACTAATAGCAAATGATTTATTTTAATTCAATTTTAAAGTATTACATAAAAATTGTAACTAGCGGCAAGCAAAATCAAAATTTTAGCTGAACTTAATAAAAGTTTTGAATCCCAGTGGCTGAGTGGTAGTGTATCACGCTTCCACGCCACAGGTTTGGGGTTCAAATCCTGGGATGGGCAAGATCATCCCTTCAGTGGCTTGATAAATGAGTACCAAGCTTGCTTGGGAACTGAACACTGGAGGTTTTGTTTCAGACTGACCACTTCACTGAAACATCTGCTCATGTACCGCAGCGCCTAAGGTCATGAAAACTGAGGCACAGTAGGTCTTGGCTCTCATGGGCTGTTGCGCCACTGAGTTCAGTTTTAAATAAAAGTTTTATACAATGATAAAAGGATTTTGCATGTAAGTACTATCATGTATTATGTACAGTGAAAAGCATTCAAAATTTACCAATAGAAATCAACAATGCTACTTCAAGTTCTATAACTTATATAAATAGTGAAATATTTGATTTTTGTTTCACTGTTTTACATAATATGTAAACTATTTTGAAATATATTATTAATTTTAATATTTGAAGAGTTTGAAATAAAACAGGTTTTGTTTCAGTAGAATTTGAATTATGCTTACAATATAATTTGAACATCCAGAGAATTAAAATTTATATACAAGAATAGTTAATAGGTGGAAGTTAAAACATCCAATATTGCATTGTTGGAATCAATGTATACAATTGCAAAACCTCTCCTCCCACTTTTTGTTGTTGTTGTAGATTTACTACTATAAAACTGACAATAATGTAAAGCATTTGCAATTTTCATTTCATAGTAAATTAATGCAATTCTTTATTAATGAATTTCTACAGCATTGAAAGGAGATAATTAGAAAGTAGAAGACTGTATTTCACATATAATCAATAAAAGAAAAATGATTAAATTAGGGACAAATGATGCACACTCACAAACAACTTTCCATGTTTAAACATTTGAATATTATATATATTTTTTTTATACTTAAAAAAATTCATTATGTACAGTTCTCCACAACAAAATTAAATGCATTTTTTTAGATTGAAAGGATATATTCTTCTGGAGAGAAAGAAATAATTCGACCTAGTGGAGTTATAAAACATATTAGTGCCGATGGTCATACAATAAAGTATTTGTATCCAAATGGTGATGAAAAAGAAATTTGTTCGGATAACACTGAAGTAAGTATAAAAGTCAAATCATTTCATTTTGATTATTTATATGAACATCAGTCAGTTATATGTATAACTACAAGACAAATGAATTAATAATTTACTCTCAATGCCCACAGATTCGTAGATTTACAACTGGTGTTGTGGAAAAACGTTTCCCTGGAGGTGTAGAAGTTACTGAGCATCCTAAGTAAGCAGAATTTCAATAAAACATATCTATTAGAATTTCATTTTAATGGCATACCTTTAATCTTATATGTAATATAAAATATTCTGTTTTGATTATCATATCAATAAAAACAAAATATAATTTACATTACTACTTTCATTTTATCTTTATAATGTAAGAGAGCAAGTTGCATCAAAAATATCTGAATTATGTTTTTTCTTGCATTCAAAATATATCCATTTAAATTGCATATTATTATGAATATATGAGAAACACATGCAAAAAAGGTAGCAAATAATTTTTTAAAGCTCTTCTATAATTAAGATTCTTTTATTTTCTTTAGAACAATAGCAATGAAAGCAGTTTGTTTTTAATTTGACACAGAAGGATTTTTTTAAGATAAATTGAAAACTATTTCATTATCAGCTAAAAAAAAAATGTATGTGTGACAATGTTATATATTGATTTTTCATTTGTAAATATACCATATTTACTCCAATCTTAGCCACATCCCCCCCCCCACCACATTGTTAATGGTTCTGAAAATCAAGTGCTGTTTAGAATAGAAATGAAAAAAAAAATTGTTGGATGGAGTATTTAGAGCAATTACAGGTTCATGTATGTATTTAAACGTTTATAAGACTGATAAAATAATTGATTATTCACTTCTTATTGGTTCTTATAAATTAATTTTAATTTCGTAAAAAAGGATATTGATAAACCATTTTACCCTATTATTCATTTTTTACAAAATCTTGTTGAGAATTTGGGGTGTGGCTTAGAATCGATGGTTCCTCAAATTCAAATAAATACGGTATATTGAATGTTACTTTTGTACTGCTAAAATAATAACTCAGGGTTTTTAAAAACATAATGGCTTATTCCTAGTATCTTATTATAAATTTGACCTTATTGTAATCAAAAGTATCCATGAAATCACAAATTTGTAAAATTTACTTTTCTAGAACAACATGATTCTCTCAAAACATTTTTAAGTTGCAAAACATTTAAAAATGTATTTTTCAAATTTTGTATAATATTTTGGAAACACTAAATTGAAATAATGAACAACATATTACAAATTAAAACTTTTTATAAAACATATTAAAATTGAATTATTGGTTACAAATATAAATCTCTCATCCTCATGGCAAAAAATTTGTTTTATAGTGGTCAAATTGAGAGGCGGTCACCAGGTTTAGAAGAAGTGAAGTTTCCAGATGGCACTACACAGACTCGCTTTTTCTACCCTGATGGATCAGAGAAGATTGTATTTGATGATGGGACTCAAGTAACTCTAGATCCAGATGGTACCAAAGTAGCTGAATTTAAAAATGGCATAAAAGAAATTGTAACTGATAAATACATGGTACATTAACTATCTATATTTCTTTACGTTTATATTGAGCCTTATTTTTGCTATTGCTGATGAAATAAAGTAAATATTTTTCAGCGAAAGGAATATCCTAATGGATCTATCAAAATAGTTCATGCTGATGGAAGTCAAGAAACACGTTTTTCAAATGGCAGGGTTAGAATAAAAGATAAAGATGGTAGAGTTGTGTTGGATACAAAGCTCTTGCAAGTTGGTATTATCTAAATTATTTAATACATGGATGATTAATTTTTTTTATAATTTTCTTTTAAATGTGAATGTTTATTTTTTTTTCTCATGTAATAATTTCAAATTAGTAATTAAATTGTTCTCTTAACAATATTAACAAAAATCTTAATTATTTTTTAAGAAGCCAAAAATTTGCATATGCTGTAATTTGAATTACTGTATTTACTCGAATCTAATCCACACTTTTTTCCTATGTTAATGCTACTGAAAATTGGGTGCGGCTTAGAATCGAAGGGGGAAAAAATTCGTCGGATGGGACAATTAGAGCAATTACAGGTTTATATATGTACTTAAAAGTTTATAATACTGGTGAAATAACTTAATTATTCACATATTTTATTAGTTCTTTTATTTTAATTTTGTAAAACTGGATATCGATAAACCATTCTTCACTATTTTTCATTTCTCACAAAAATTTGGGTACTGGCTTGGATTTTTTAAAATAGAATATTTTATAAGAGATGCATAAATTCCAGAAAAAAAATTATGAAAGAATAATTGTAATCTCTCCCATTAAAGGGGGAAAAATAAGAGTGAACCTCCACTTTCACTAAGAAATATTGTTTTAATAACCAAATCATTTTTTTTTTTCAAATAATGCACATAAAGTGATGATTTTTATTTCTGATACATTTATTGCAAAAATCTTTATTGGTAAGATAAAGACAGGATATATTTTTCGACAATATGTTTCACTTTTCGTGATTTTACACTGACTTTTTTTCTTCCAGGATGAACTTGGTAATTCATGTAAGAGATAATGTATATGGACAACTTTTTATACACTGCATAAAATAGTTGTAATAAATGCAGAGTATTGATAAAACGTAAAAATCACATCAATCATGTGTAAAATATTTTAAGTAAGCTATATCATATGAAATTTTTTATAATGCATTTTATACATGTAGAATATTTATGTATATTTATAGTGTTTTATCCTTTAATAAAAATATTTATTTTGCAATAAATAGTTGAATTTTTTAATTTAAAAATTAGTATTTCACATTCAGTAATCTTTTTAAGGAACACTCAATACACAGTTCCTTCATTACCCTCATAATTTCAATTTAAGATAAAAACATTCACAGATAATTTTCAGCAAGAAGAAATATAACTATAATTGTATAATTTACCTGGTATATTTTATTTTCAGCTTTAATTTCTTAAAAAAACTCAAATGGGTTTTATGTAATTAAAATTCATGCCACATTACATTTTTTTTTTTTGGCTTGCTGATTTGTACAATAAGAAAAAGTGGTATTTTTGTGTCCGAAAGTTATGAATGATTGGTTAACTATAGAAATTAGTGGAATAAATGAAATGTAAAAAAGCCTGAAGTCGCACATTCATGGTCTATTGATGTTAACCAATTGTATGTGTGCAAAATTTTTGCTAGGGATGCAAAAGAATGATAGTAGATGGCTATTGGGAATGCTGCATATTTTAACTGTTGCAAAAACATTGATTACGACTCAACGACTAAACTTGCTTTTAACAAGCAGAATCATTGGAATGTTAGAAAGTGTATAGACAGAAATGTTTGTTAATGTAACACAGTACATAATTTTCAAACTCCGAAAATATTAGTAGGCAGATCGTAACAGGTTGACCAAGAGTAACCACAGCTAGACAAGACTAACTAGATGATGTCTGTCAGAGAGCTTTCACCAACCACATAAACAATAATTTCCAGGTGAACAGTTTACAGAAGATTTGAGGATTTTTTTTGTCAGGTATTTAGGCACAAGACAGCCCATTTGCAATGCAGTTGTAAACATCAGAACTGGACAGACAGTCAGTGATGAAATGTGATATTCTCTGATGGTTCATTGTGCAGGGTCATTCTCATTGTGGCAAGATCAAAACTGCTAGTGAACATGTTATCACCCTCATAAATAACAGAACAAGATTAATATTGCAAAGGTGAATTTTGATAATTTCTGGTCTAATTATTGCTGGATGTACAGCTTTGATTTCAAAGGAGGTTCTGTTAATGGAACAAGGTACAGAAGTGAGGTTCTGAAATTTAATGTTAGTTTTTCCGAGACTAGATTAATGAATGAAAATGCAATATCCCATTGTTCTCATTCATAGAAGATGAATATCTAAAAATAAATATATCAAGTTCATGCATTGGACAGAAAGATTCCCTGTTAAATTTAAGCATGTTTACGCTCATCAGCTTCCAAGGGACATAGCCGAGCTCAACACCATTCTGCTATGGAAGAAGAATCTGTCACAGATATTGATTTAAATTCTATTTGCAGCATGAAATATCACTAGTTAGGACAACAAGAGTTAATCACATTCCCTTAGAACCAACTTTAGCAGTTTTTCTTCATTATGCCATTTGCTTAACCGTTTGGTTTCAAGCAGTGCGATCGCGTTGTTGAGAAAACCCAGGACATTTTGAACAACTGAAGGTGTGTTACCGATTGTTGAAGTGGTGCGCTCAGACTTACTGAAGCAAGTACATTACGCAGCTCTTTTTAATGTAAATAGTACATTTTACAATACAATAGCTCCGATTGGGATTCATTGGTGTAAAATGAACAAATCGCTATCACGCCGCTTGGTATTTCTTGACATAAAACAAGCGCTATTGAGCTGCTTGGGTCTTTTCGTACTCATTCTTCAACAGTGTTTTTTTAATTCCCTCTGAACTCAAAATGGTTAAATCAAGTAGTAATTTTATATTAGTGCATTTTTCAACTGTTTCCTTTTATTTGTAACAGATTTTTAACTAACTATGCCGAATTTAATTTCTGTGTCTCTTATTTTGCATTTTACTTAAAGAAATAACCGTTATTCTTAATTCCACCACCAGTATAGGTATATTTTGTAAAATTTCTCTAAGCATTAATGGAAATAGTTTTCAAAGAGATGTTTAATATTACTGTTAAGAAAGTTATTCAGTCATTTCATCAAACTACAAATGTTTATTATGTAAAAATTCTGTTATTAATCAAAAGGGAAAATTTTTTATTGTTTTGAAGTTATAAAAACTAGCAGCTTAATGGAAGAATACTAAATGTTTTTTATTTTCAAACCATGATAAGCAAAATAATGTATTTCTCTAATTGAAACAACTTTACATGAGGTTCCTTGACTGAAAATAAGAGTAAGACAACTTTAATAAATGTTTAGATAAGTCCACAGCACATCAATCTTCCCCAAGTATTAATACTTGTAATAAAATTATGTAAACATGATTTTCAGGAACTTAAACTGGGTTTATTTTTACTGTTAAATATCAATTTAAAAAATATATCAAGTAAAAGAACAGACTAAAGTTACAGTAATGACTTATTCAGATGTACTTATTTATTGTTTTAATCAGATATAAAATACATACATATTTTTCAATTTTGCTAAAAGATAATTAACAGAATAGCAGCATTATTTTTAATATTTCCATCTGTCTATTTATAGAAAAAAAATAATTTAAATATCTTATAGTCTCATGAGCTAATAAGTATCATGGTTTTGAAACATAGTGAGAAAATATGATCAACGCTTGAAATAGCATTTTACTCTTTGTACCTAAATGTAGCTGATATTTAAATTAAAGTAACTTTAGTACTGATCTTACTAAAAATCTTGCAACAGAATAATGGAGACGTCTGCATTATGTTAAATAGAACCTTGTTTAGAAGTCCCACCTGACATATGGCATCAAATTTTAAAGGGAAGTACCAACTCAAGTAATATCTTAGTTATTTGACTGTGATTGATCTAAAATTATGAGCAGTACTAACAGCCCTTATGTTACTTCTAGTACAACAATTCAAAATCAATCTATCAACATCTACACTGTTTTAATGTAAAGATTTTGAGTCTAATACATATTGATCACATATCACAATCTTTGTGTGCATTCTTAACTACTTGTAACCACTTATAATTGGTTACAAGTAATTATTTTAACAGCTAAAATGGGGGGAAAAAGATCCACACATAGTTTAAAAATATTTACATAAAAGTTAAATTGCACAAAAGTTGTTCAACTTTTTCAAATAGTCTTGGGGCAAGATAAATAACATCCTCATATAATTTATCAATTGTAAAAATGAAGTGAAATTAATGCTTACTTTTAATTTCTTGATTAATCCAAATTTGGGGGAGGGAACAATTAGCTAAATGTTTTCACTACCTATTATAGAAACAGGACAAATATAACAAGCAGGGTGAGAGAGTAAATATTAATGTTGTGCTACTCAGCTACATGAGGGCTTTTGGCAAACGACTTCGTAATTTTGAACCATGGTCAAGTGCTGAGGACGGCACCTAAGCTAGAACCCCTTTTTCTACCTTCCACACCACACCAATGTGAGGACTTTGAGCTTTGACATATTTAATTGCACCGGCCCCCTCTGCATGACGGGTCTTCAGCAGCGGCACAAGGCTCGAATCCATGACATGCCAGTCACAAATCCGTTATCTTAACCACTAAGCTACTGCAGCCACCAAAATAAGCAGGAACTCTTCAATTTGTATAATTTCTTTCACACACAATATTTGATACCTCAACTATACCACTTTATAAACAATGTGTTATTTACACTAACAAAGGCAGTTTGATTGATTTTTTTTTACTTCGCATTATTTGTTACATTTTAGAATATGCTTGTATTAAAAAGGATTTTTTACAGAAAAAATAAGTAAAAGCTACAAATTTTTTTAAAAAAAGATTAAATAATTGATATATATTAATTACATTATATATAAACCACATGACACTTTGACAAATATTCTTTAAAAAGAAAGCAAACAAATGATAAGTATCACTGTATTTAATGCAATGTTTTCATAATACAAATAATTAATTTACAGAACTTCTAATTTTTAACAAGTCACACATTCATTCTATCAAACATCCCTTTTGTTAAAAGGAACTTCATTTGCATGTTTTCTACTTTGATAAACTAATGCAGCAACGGTACCCAAAAGAAGAGCAGTTACAATTCCACCTCCTTTTCTCTCCTGCATTTGTCGATCAATATCTTTAAATATTTTCCTAAAATGAAATAGACAAAAACAGTATTTCAATAATTTTTATTACAGTTTAAATAATTTAACATTAAAAGATTTTAAAAGTATTTTTTACATTTTTATTAAATTCTGTAATAAGATTTTTGAACTTAAAAAAAAAAATGCAATATAATTTAAACTGAATAAATATGAAAAAATTATAAGTTGTAAAAAAAAGCAAAAATTGAAAAAGAGTGTTACTGCAGCAAAATTTGCGTCATGTGAATCCCACCATGATAGCAAAATAACAAAAAGTTCTGTACATATTTTATTAGAAAAAACCCTAATCAGTCAGATTTTGGTGGAAAATGGTGCAATTTGAATGGTGTAAATTTAGTTGCGGTGATGTTATTATATAAGTACTGAAAATATTAAAGAGGGTCAAATTGTTATTTATGGTTTCTGAAAAAGCTACAACAGTTTGGAAGATGAAGGATTCTTTGATTTTTTTGGTCAATTACAGCATAGCCTTTAAGATCCCCAAACTAGAGCTCACTTACACTCCATTAAGGGTGTATGAAGCTTCATAAACCCTTATAAAATCTATTAGTGGAAGAATCAATTTCGATTCTTTCTTTGTGGAGTTTGTGTGCAAAAAAAAAAACAAAAAAAAAAACACGGAACTAGAAAATCTGAATGAACCATATTCATTGTTCCTTGAGGACATCAACTGAGGAGTTCCTTGAGGACTTGAGGAGGAACTCACCCTCACATAGAACTTATTTCTAAGTGCAGGTGAGCTCTTTTTAAAAAATTTCATTTTAATGTAATGATCTGTGATTCTATTTTTTTCTAATCCTGGATTTCTAATTTGAAAAAACATTGCAATTTGTATTTTAGCTTGGTAATATTTTGTTTGCAATTATCTATTTTGCAATCTGTGAACTACTACAGAAACATTGATAGTATGGTAACACTGGGCAACAATGAAAATGTTTCATAGACGAAAGTACACAATTCTAATAAAATTTAATGTGCTGAACACAAATATCACATTAAAAAATGCTGATTGGCTCTCATTGCAGATATATTTATAAGATTTAATTTTATTTATTATTACTATATTTAAATAATATACATTTCCAATTAAAAAAAAATAATTCAATATAGTAATATATATCCCATTAATATAATAGAATTTGGTAAGATAAATGCAAGTTTATAAAATATATCATCAACTCCTGGAGATTTGATCAAGAAACAGCTAAGGACAATTCAGGGGCATAGCTACCGCTGTATCAATGATACGGGGCCCCAACATGTGTAACAACAGTTCACTAACAAGGTTCCCATATTTAAAAAAGGGCCCGAAGGAAATTCGATACAGGGCCCCCTCAAAGCTAGCCATGCCGATGGGCCAATTGAATACCCAAACATATCTGCTCTGCGACCTGTCTTACATGGTGAAGGATTCCCAACTCCTGAGCCTCTTACAGATTTTTTTTATCAGTTAAGGTGAGGAGGATCTCAAGTTATCACATAATACTCCTCAAGCATCAATGTCAACATATGGCAGCAGTAAGCATGATTATCACTTTTCATGCCTTGCTGAAACATCTTCTCTATATAAAATTACCTCAGTTGAACTGAATGATCTTGATCACGATTTGGAACTGTCCAAAAGCAAAATGGAGTTTTTAACTTTAGTGAAATATTCTTGCAAAAAATTATTGGAATGACTCCAGGCATAGGTCTTCTGCTTGTCGAATCTTTCTTTAAAAAAAAAAGAGAGAGAAAGTAATGTTATCTGTTGTGACATAGATGGCTTGCTAAAAAAACTATGCATTCAACATGATCCTAAGGAATGGTGGTTGTTTATAGATGCTTAAAAACTCTCACTTCGGTTTGGCTTAAAAAGGAGAATGAGTTTCCATCCATTCTTGTTGTGCATGCTATCTACATGAAGTAGACATACCAGAATCTACAACAGCTTCTGGAGATGATTAACTAAAGTAAGTATGGTTGGCAGATTGTGTTCACCAGAAGGTTACATCTAAATTGATGGGTTTGCTGCTATAATATACAGCTGATTTCTTTATCTTTAGGACATCAGAGCAATCACTTTGCACTTCAATAAAGGAGGCTAATTCATACATCATCTTTGAAGCCTGGAGAAAGGAATGAAGATTAGTAAAACTGCATAAAATCATCATTCCTCCTTTGCACATTAAACTTAACCTTATCAAAAACTTTGAAAATACCATACATAAGAATGGACCAGAATTCAAGGACCTACATGAAAAACTCCCTAGAATCAGTGTTGGAAAAAAATTAAAGAATGCATTTTTGTTAAGGCCTTAGATTAAATAGATTCTCAGAGATCTCAAATTTGAAAAACTTTGAAGAAAAGGTTTGGGAGGTGTTTTATCAAATGTTAATAAACGTTTTGGTAAATTGCAAGGCCAAAAACTACAAGGATCTAGTTGAGGATATGTTATCTTTATTTCAGAATTTTAATATGTCAATATAAATGAATATCAAATATATATGAAAATATGTTATATTTTCAGCTTCAATATATCATTAAAAGTCCACTTTCTGAACTCCCACTTGAATTTCTTCTCTAATAAATGCATGGCAAGTCATTGATGAGCACAGTGGACATTTTCATCAGGACAATGCCAAAATGGAATAACAGTACCAAGGGAATTGGTCCAAGGCAATGTTGGCTAAATACTGTTGGCCATTACATGGGATGGGCCAATGAAAATTGAAGCAGATTAAGGTATTCCTAACATAATATGTGCAGTGACATAACATACGCCCTCACATCGGGAGGGGAAAGACAATATTCTAGGGGCCTCAGAGATTATGGTTTTGCATTCCTTTGTAAGATCCAGCTTGGGGCCTAAAACCTGACTTTGCAGGGCGCGCCCGCTCTAATATTCTCGGTTACACCACTGAATTTATGTACATATCTACTTTTTTAACAATACATACACATTACAAATCAATCCATAGCCAATTAAACTTTTTCTTTGTCATATTCGTGTTCAGCACCTTGAATTCATTACAAATTGAGTATGTGCATTTTGAAAGCAGAAGCTTTTTGAAAATTTGTTGTCCAGTGTAATCACTTTGTTAAAAAATAACCAAATTTACCAGAAGCACCTTATTCTAAGCTTGAGCCATTTTATTTCCTAAAAAAATCTCTTAAAAATATGCAAATGACCTTGAATATTATAAAGTTACATATTCTATTTTGGTACTAAGGAGCTACATTTTTATCTAAATTCCTAAAGTTGGACAAGACAAATAATTTTCACTTATATAACATATACCAAAAATACAAGAAAATCTCAAATTATAATGCATTGTATTAAAAATTCAGAACAATAAAAATAATATAGTATTAGTTTCAAAAATTATGCAGATTAATTCCTTTCTAATCCTAAATGGAATCTAACTTAAAAAATAGGAAATGGTAATATCTTCATTCATTAGTCCACTGTGTAACTTTCTGAGAAAAATATTCAATTTTTT
>BMAV01015114.1:112747-136114 GCA_019973955.1 Trichonephila inaurata madagascariensis
AAAAAAAAAAAAAAAAAAAAAAAAGACACTTGCCTTTTGACATTAACAATTATTTTGGAACAAAAATGACAATCTTCGCAATCCGCAGAAAATGCTGTCAGCTGAAAACGCAATTTCTGCTATAAAACTATTCGCCTTCTCCACTAAAATACTCATCATAGAATCCGTGCTGCCATATATCTTGGAAGAGTGGGTTTAAAAGAATATTCCTGCTAAGTACCATCAGAGTATTCGTAAAAATGGTTATTCTATTTTATTTTAAAGTGAGTGGTACTTATAAGCAGTGGCGGCGCTAGACCACGCGTGGATGTCAGCGAAATTAGGGTTCGCGAGGCCTCCTTTTTCCCCAATCAAGAAAACGTTAAATTACATAAGCCGAATTATAGTTTAACTAATGTATGAGTAAGCGAGATTTATTGCTAACCAAATGACAAAATTTACACAAATAGAAATTAAAATAGACGAACCTTTCGGCTTTTGGCCTCACTGAACTTTTTCAGGATTATGTCATAGCTAACACTAACTGCTATATTTCAGCTTCAATTGACAGAACTGATAACGTATATAGTCTCTCTTGACTCATCGTGCTTCTCAAGTAGGTCTTAATCAATTTTAACTTTGAGAAGCTTCTCTCAGCAGAAGCTGTACTGACGGGAACTGTGAGCATGATTCTAATTGTTATATAAACATTTGGATATATTTCTTCCAAATTATTTTCTAAAATGTACTGAATGAGTTGTTTTGCATTGTTGATAGAGTCTAGTGAATTTGTTTTTAAAAGTTGGAGTTCTTCATATAGTTCGAAAGGCTGTATGCCGCTGTTTTCGCCTTCCCGAAGTATTGTACCTAAATCATTACAATACTTGAGGAGGTCTTCTTTTGATATAGAATTTAAATAACTGATATCATAAATAAAACTAAATTGTTCAAAAGATTGAATATGTTTATCAATATTTTCATAACCGAACATTTGTTTTCTCCTGGCTGTTCTTTTTCTTTAAATTGAGACTCAATTTGGAAAGTATTTTTCTCTACAAATAATCGAGCTTGTTCAACACTATTGTCAAATCCTGTATTATGGAATTCTTGAATCCAGCTGCAAAATGACCGTAAAGTATCAATAGCGACTTTCAAATTGACTTGAACCGATTGCCATAGTTTGCTTATATTGTTCACACGTAGTAAAACTCGTACCATACGTGTGTCGCAACAATAAACTCAAAACTGAACATTTCATTCAAGACTGCGTCACAGTCGCTTAGAGTTTCAGAATCATCACTTTTATTTTTCAGCTCATTCACGCATTCGATAACATCATCAAATTGCAAAAATATTGCTTTTATTGCTCCGATTCTACTTTCCCACCGTGTTTCAGACAGAGGTTTTAATGTCAATTTTAATTTAGTTTTTATAATATCCCAACACTTACTTGACTGAAGACAGCACATAGATTTTATTGATGAAGCCAAAAAACGTTTTGGCTGTTGCAGAAGAGTTAGCTGCATCAATCAAAAGCAAATTCTAACTGTGGCATCCACACGGCGTGAAGAAGCTCTTGGGTTTATACTGAGTATTCTTGTTTTGACACCTTAATTAATACTGACCATATTGGCGCCATTATCATATCCCTGTCCTTGACGATTCTGGATAATGCCCATAAAGTACTAATCCCTCTCTACTCGTGCAACTGTATAAAAATAAATAAAAATGAATAACTAAATTTTAAATAATTAAAAACTTTGCGAGGTCCCCTCAAGCGCGAGGCCAATTTAAATATCTAGGAATAATGATTTCAAGCAGCAGTAATATAGAGGAATAAAAAATAGGTTATCTATAGCCTTAGAAATAAATTAAAATAAAAATTAATCAGTTTAAAAACTAAAATAAATCTTTACAAAACTTTGACACAGCCAGTTGCTCTTTACAGAAGACTGTAAAAGGCAACTGTCCTTTGCTGGACCCTAATCAAAGCAGAAACAGTTATGCTGCTGATCTTTGAAAGGAAAATTCATAGGAAGATCTTTGGACCAGTAAAACATAATGACGTATGGAGAATAATATACAATTGAGATATTTATAAAAAATATGGCAAACAAACATTGTTAAAATAGCCAAAACATCACATTAGATGATTGGGTCATATATTTAGATATAATGACTTATTTTCAACTAAAAAAATTACTTTTTCAAGAATGGATGGAAAATTAAAGAAAGGAAGACCACCGACTAGATGGCTGGTTAACATAGAAAATGACTTAAAGGTAAATGGAATAAACAACACAACTTGGGGTTATTACCACGGATATCAAACTTGCACACTAGAATGTTATATTTTCTTAAGATAAGTTCACTTAAAAGTTTTTTTTTTAAAGATTATACAATTTTTATTTTAGTTAAAAATTTAGCTAGACAAATATTTTCATACATCCACATCTAAAAATATTCCTTTGACACAAAATGCATTTTAATAATATCTAATTTTCTTTTCTCACATTTAGTAATTCATATATAAACAGATCAAGAATAAATCTTAATTTGATCAATCAATCATAATCTGTATCAAGAAAAAAAAATTAAATAGATATGCTTACTGAGGTTCTTCGTATTTAACTTTCACAAATCTGAAGAGACTTGTACGCATGATGATTTTTTTTAAAAAAACTAAACAAACTCACAGCAACAAATTTTTTTTTTCCGTATAATGTTATGCTGCAGAAAACTTGATATATGTACTTGAGACAGAGTTGCCCTTTCTCTGTTTACTATGTGTTGTTATTCGTTTGCTCTGATTCTGCCATCATAGTAGTATAAGAATTGATAAATAATTCAACAAAAATATTTTCGAAATCATTTTTAAAAAATATTGTCAAATCACATCTATTTTGGATTTAAATCCATCGGTTTAAATTTTTATTCAACAATTTGAAATTAAAAAAATTCGTATTTTAATTTTTTTTGTAAGATAATATTGAGAAGGTTAATTTTATAAATCAAATAAGTGATTTAAATCGATTCGTGTGTTTCATTCGCTAGTTTTCTGCATTTTAAGTTTGAATATTTGGCAACAACAAATTGACGTTCTTCGAGAATCACATGAGTTTGTTTAGTATTAGATATTAAGGATATTCAAGTAAAGTGAGAAATTGTGTGGAAGAATTAAACAACATATTATTTAGAGAAAACAGCATTAGAAAAATTATTTTTAACAATTTGCATAAATTACTTTCTGTATTTTACTACGAATGTGCAGTTTTTTCTCTTTTGAGTTCTGTGACTAAGCCTAATTTACCACGTAAATGAGTAATTTCAGTTTTGGTTAGATTGACTATTGAGCGAAAGTATAACGCTGGTTATTCAAGAGCAGTAACTGTGCTAGAAATGTAGCTGGAATAATTGCTTTATGTCTTAAAAATGTGACTAATATCGCTGTGTGTATAGAACTGCAATTGTTTTCGTTATGGCTGATAATTTTTTTGGTTTTGACACAAAGTTTCCTTCAAGTGTAAGTACTGTACGCATTGAATCATTTTAAAACCGTTATGCGAGTTATTTCTTTTTGTTGTCTCAAAACTTAATTTAATATTTAAAAATATCTTTAAAACTTGTTATAAATGTCATTGATATTGGCAATGAAATTTTTAATATAAGAATTATCCTAATATTATTAGTTTCTTGTAATTGTAACAATTTTATAAACGAAAACTATGAAGCATATTTAATGGTATTGTTAGTATTGTGGGATATCGAAATATTGGGTACCCATACATCGTGATCTACGCATCAACCATCTTCAAATGATCATGCACTATATATTAGAATATCTAGTGTGTGATAGCTTCTGGGCTATTAACATGGATTTCCAGTGATAGCTTTTTTTGAGATCTCCTTAACAGATGATCATTTTGATTATCCATTTTTAGCTTGCATTAAAACAAAAATTACCATCACAATACAAGCCAGAAAGCAGAAAAGACAATTTCATACCTATGTCAGACTTATTCCTTATTATTATTAGCTACAAAATAAGTAGAAAAATTGTGTTTTTAAAAAATTTTCAGGATTTTCCAGAGGACCCAGAAGTTTTATGCAGATTTTTTTTTAAAGTGACTTTCAGGATATAATGCAATGTAGATAAAATGATTTGGTAATTAACATTTGTGCAACTTTACAATGATTTTTAAAAATATAAAATTGTTACTGATGTTCTTAGATTCCTGAAGATGAATTGAATAAAATAAATAATTTTTCATGTTTTTTGTTAGTCGATTTTCAATATCTCTAGCTTAATCTTAGCTCTATATTGGAAAATATAAATGGACGTGTGGATTACTTTCAGTTTCTGAATAACCTGTATTTTTAAATTTCTTCATTCGTGTATTATGTGAAGCTTATTTGGGTGCTGAAATTAGCATCACCACATCAATTGGTAACACACAAATCTCACCTTGATATCAAAACAAAGATTCTAATGTGTTATATGAAAAAAAATAAGATTTTGGTGGAAAATACACAATTTGCATGATGGGAGACTACGATGACACTAATATGCATGTACCCTTATTTCTTTCCAGACTCATGCAGTTTTTTAAAAATTTTGCATTCCTGATTGGAATTATATTTAGATAGTTGATTAATTAGGATGGCACTAATGTATTATTGCAACTGTATTGATGACATTATATAAAACAAAGCACATGGTTGCCAATTCAGCATGTATAACACATTCAAAATCGAGTTTGCCAACTTGGCGAGTTATCTTCGCATTAAATATTACAGGAAGCATTTTTGCGATAGTACTCAAGTACTTGAAGACTTAACCCTAGACAAAGATTTTTATAAAGAAATTTCTCTTTTTATATATTTTAACATTCTTTGAAAATGTTCTGTTTTCTTTTGGTTTTCTATATTTTGAGAACTTAATAGTGTGTAAAGATATAAAAATTAAGACCATACGTATTGTAAATATTTTATGGTGAATAAAGCAAAAGTATTTTCATGTAGGCTACTCTTATTGTTGATAGTGTAATACATTTTACTCTGCTTGCCCTCTAAAGACAAATATTCTGTTTCTAGACAGTCTCTGTAAAAATTAAATTTTATCTCCCATTTAAATCACTGATTTGAATATCACTTTAAAACTACTTGAGCCATTGGAAGTGGATTTTTGTATTTGGATTTAAAATCTGCTGTAAAAAGACTAAATATGACAATCGGTGTATGCTTAAAGTTGTGTGTGTGCGAGAGATTCTAGATTTGAAACTTACTAATTTTATTATAGATATTTAATTTTTTACTGTAATATGCTTAATATTTTAAACCTTAATTTTATTGATCACAATTTGTTTTCATTAATAATACAAACATTATACTTAAAGAATTGTTCTGTGATGCTTATCTGTTACTTACCCAGATGTTTTCTATCTCACATTCTTTAGTATCAAAGAAGTGCTTATCAGTATCAACAGTACTTGCGTCTAATTTCTTTAATTTTATCTTGCTACTTCTTTTGTATATATAAAATTCTATTCTTAAAATATAAATCTAAAGTCTTGAAATTCAGATTTTATATGAAATATTTTTATCCTGTCATGCACATATATATACACACAAATATAAAAATTTAGCAAAAATGAGGTAAAATAAAATTTTTATAAGTATAAATTTAATTTTGTTATGTCTGTTTTGTTTGTCAGAAAAATAATCTAATGAAAATTATTTGTTTCAATCAATGAAATATTTTAAGAGATACTATAGTAAAAAAAAGTGGAACTTTTTTTTTACATCAAGACAGTCATCTAGAAAATGTGATTGGAAATTACTAATAATTGCCTAATTGCTGTTATTAAAATAATTAATAAAAGCTTAAATTTGTATTTTAGTGTTCATGTTTTAAAAAGTTTGTTAATTTATTGATTCTGATTTAATATGTTAGGTACTTGGAAGGAAAGCGTTAGATGAGGATTTTTTTACCGCCGATGTAGAAGATGAGTATGATGCATTGAATGATGAAACTTTTGGTCAAGCTGCCAATGGTAATTTTCATTTACATTTAATTTATATATAAAAATTTTCTTATGTAATTATATATAATTTAATGACTAAATAACATTTAATTTTATGTATGATTTGTATTCAATTAAAATCATTTAAATACATCACAATTCAAGGTTAACCATTTAGATGTCAATGTTCCGTGAGTGGAACATCATGTTTAGAATTTCTTGAAATATATGTTTTTATTCATAGTGCTGTAAAACTTATGTGAAAGGAAAATATGGATTAATTTTTTAGTATCAAGGAATTTTTGTTAAAATAGTCTCAATGAAAAACATCAATCATCTGTTTTTAAATTGATTGTTACATCTGTAGAATTTTGCGAAGTACAAGAAAAAGGGGAAAATTAATATTTCTCTACTAAATCTAACAAAATATGTATATTGTTGGAATGGAAGGAGTTATGTATATTTTGCTGAACAGACTTCTTAAATTATATCAACCTTTGTTTAAAATCAAGAAATATCATTGTAATCTATTTAGCAATATACTAAATATTGCTGTTCTGTTGTTACTATATGTACTTAAATTGACATTTGAACAAAGATACAGAAGCAGAACAATTGCATCTCAATGTTTATGGAGAAGTAACTTTGTGTTTGCTTCGTATAAAACTGATAATTTATTCTGTTCTTAAAACTTGTTTAAGAGCTCTAGACCTTTTACATTTAGACTGAGATACACATTATGTGTCTTCAACATAAAGGTATTGTTCTATATGTCAGAAGAATATTCTAATAAGGTTTCAAGTATGAAAAAAGATTACACGAGAAATAGTTTCCTGACTGTATTATGTACAGTAGGAAAAAAAACCTCAGGACTTTTAAAAGCTTCAAAACAATGTTTTTTGCCTTTATATCTTGATTTTTTTTTCTGTTTCCCTTTTTTCTTGATAGTTTTTTTTATCCATATTATTATTGTTCTGGAAATCTTGATACTAAGATTGTTTACTGTTTTTACCCTATTGCTGCTTTTCTTGTTTGATTCTTTGGGCCATAAAGTGATTGTAAAATTTTTTTGAATGCATAAATTCCTTCTTGCCAATTTTGTACTTTTTTCAAATTAGAAAACTTAATTTTTTTTGTCAGTATGTCATTCATAGTTTTTATACTGCTCATCTGGTCCAATGAAATTCAATAGTTTTCTATTTTTCTTTTGTAACGGTGTATTTGTATAGCCAAATTCGCATTTTGCTAAGTATTAATCTACCAAAATACATAACCTCTTTCATTGTTCTATTGATTAGCTTGAAGTAAAATACTGCAGTTTTAAAACAGATCCGGGTCTTCAAGAGTGAGCTTCTTATTAGGAATCCTATTTTTTATTTATTAATTAATTTATTATTTAGGTGGATTTCAAAATTTGGAACTAATTTGATAACGGGGGTAATAGCGCCAAGTGCTGCTTGGCGTGATCCTTATCACGCCAAGCAGCGTTTCTTGCTGCTGGACTGAAATCCAATATGGCGGCCTAGCGGTAGTTTAATGATACACAATGTATTAAATGTATTTCAAAAAAAGGATATAGGAAGAGATTGAGAATAACCTAGATCAATCAATAAATAATGATTAATATGTAATAAAAAGTAGCATGTACTAATAGTATTATAAGCAGCATATAATAAGCTCATATTATTTTATCGTAATTTTATATAATATTCATATAGTACGATTATATAACGGTTATTAGAAACAATAATCATAATATAATTAAATAGTAATTATTAAAAAGAATAATCGTCGAATTGTAAAAAAATAAAAATAATGCATAAGAGAACTCGTAATACAGAACTATAAATAAATAACATAAGAATAGCTATAAATAAACAACAAAAATAGTTATAAATTAAATATAATAATTATAATTAAATAATAATTATTATAATTAAATAATAATTATTATAATTAAATAACAATATTAATTATAAATAAACAACAAAGTATGTAGTAATATTTATAAATAAATACTAAAAGAAACAATTATAAGTAACGAATATTATATGATTATTACACATAGTAATAATTGCATTTTTTTTTCATTATGAATAAAATAATTACATAATGTATGTTAAAAGTAATTTAGAATATCAATTACAAAGTAGTGAAAGCGTGCAATATGAAACTTGCACTGTAAGTTCCTTCAACGAATTTCATCGAACAAAGAACATAAAAAAAAACATTTTTAAAACGAAAATAAATTATTTATAGCGATAATTAAAAGCACAACACTTATTCTTTTAAGAAAAAAATATTCTAGAACTCACTCATTTTAGAAATATCCATATTCGAAAGTAGCCCATAATTAAACAGAAGACACAAATAGAAAAATTAAACTGAAAATGGTTAAGTTTTTAAAGATATCGTCTGAAATTAAAGGGTTATAGCGGGAAAAAACGAATAAAAGTTATTTCTAATATACGTTATCCCCATGGCAACCACATCGACAGACGATGAAAATATTAAGGTAACCATATTGTAATATTATCGCCCATCTTGGCGAACATAAACAACAGCTTGGCGCTACTACCCCCGATATCGAATTAGCACGCAAAATTTATATACCTCCAGTTTATGCTTAATGTAATAGATAAATAAATGAAAATGTTGGTTGAGTGAATACATTCTGAATTCAGCTTCTTATAAATAATAATCCAATAGTTTTACAATTACTATCTCTGTTGTATTTTCATGGGCATTTGTGTGCGAATTGATTTATTATTTTGAGTCATAATTCTACCTTAAATCTTTGTATAAAATAACAGGGCTGCTTCCAAAAGTAAATCAAAAATTTATTTACTTCAAAATGCAAATAAACCATTCAGAGTAATTATATACCATGGGTTGAAATAAAGTTTTTTATTCATTTTAAAGAAAAGATATGCACATTTAAAAAGTTTAAGGACAGTTTTATCTGTATTTATGGAAATCCATTTTATTTTACTTCATTTTTTGACTGTATTTTTTTTTAACTGAAATAAAAATAATTTTCAAAGAAATTTATTTTGATGTAATTATTTTTTAGATGATTGGGAAGAAGCACATGAAAAATTATCTGAATTAATCATCAAGAAGAATGACTTGGGTAATTCGGTTTTTGATGATTCTCTTCTGGAGAATGATGAAAGTCAAGATGTAAGTTTGGAATGTTTGTTTCTGAATTCACTATTTTTCATCCCTTCTATCTCTAATTTTGAAAACTTATTTTTTAGGAAATAGTTTCTAAAAGTATATCACAGTTGGGTTTAGAAGATGACTTGGATGACCCTGCTATAATGACTGTTGCACGTAATTGTCATTTGGTAAGTGTAAAATCTTTTCTTTTCATGCTCATGAAATCAGACATTTTAGTTTAGAATTAATTATTTATATAGAAAAAACAAAATTAAGCAATTGTCTATATACATTTTACTTGTTATTAGTATTTTGAATTATCAAACTCGTTAGCATTTGAATAACCTATGTGGTAGATTTATGCTATTTGACAAAAGAATATCTAAATTTGTACCAAATGAGGAATAGAAAAGTTTATCATAAAGACATGATAAAAAAAATTTGAAAGATGTTGTGGGAAAAGGGTATAGATAACAATTTTTGTTCTTACTTTTAACTCTTATTCTGCATAAAATGTAATAAAAGGATAAGATATGTCAAAGGGAATCAAGTTAATAACTAAATGTTAGTAATTTAAAATGTTCACTGACATTTAATTTATTTTTACTAATGAAAATTGCAAATTAGAGTTTACCAGTAGTCTATTTCTTTTTTAATGTGGTTTAGGAAGGAACATCACACCACAGGTCCGAGGTTCAAACCCCGGGCTGGGCAAGTTGACTCAGCCTTTCATCCCTTCAGTGGGTCGATAAAAGAAGTACCAAGCTTGGGGAACTTAACACTAGGGGTTTCGCGTCAGACTGACCACCTGACCGGAACATCTGCTTATGCACCTTAGGGCCCAAGGTCACTTATACTGAGTCGAGCACAGTAGGTCTTGGCCCTCATGGGCTGTCTCGCCACTGAGTTAAGTTAAGGAAGGAAGCTGTGTGACTATTTTTTAATATTTAGCGCATCCATTGTAATTTTAAAAAAAAATTTTTTTTTGTCTCTAAATAAACTAATTTTAAATAACTAAATTATCAATATATAGAAAATTTAGACTGAAAAGATTTCTGTAATTGCTTAAAACTTTTTTAATTTAATAAGGATACATTTTTCTTTTAAATAGAGCATTTTTGTGTTTTTAAAAATGTCTGATAAGTTGGATTTTAAAATTTGTTTCAGGGTCATTTGAGATCGGCATACAGGTCTTCTTCTCCCCCACCTCCTGCAATTTTAGAGACAGAAGATTGTGTAAGTTTTTTAAACAAAGTTTCTAAAAGTTAATTATCTTTAAGAACCAGTTGATGCTTTCCAAATTTATTTTTATTCTACAAATTTTGATTTCATGTTTTCCTCCATGTTACATTACAAAAGAAACAAATGAGAGAAAAAAAAGAAAATTAGAAATAGGATTAATGTCATCTTGATACATTAATCCAGGTGTAAGATGTTTTAAAAAAAGAGAAAATTATTTAATGGTAAAGATTTGTTTTGGAGTTGACATATATTTGAAAGACTTCCCTTAACCCTTTATTTACCGTTGGTACTTATAAGTACCACTCACTTTAAAATAACATAGAATAACCAATTTTACGAATATTCTGACAACTTAGCTGGAATATTCTTTGAAATCCACTCTTCCAAGATATATGGCAGCACGGGTTCTATGATGAGTATTTTAGCGGGGAAAGCGAATAGTTTTATAGCAGGAATTGCGTTTTCAGCTGACGGCATTTTCAGCAGATTGCAAAGATTATCATTTTTGTCTTGAAAAAATAATTGTCAAAATTTAAGTGTCTTATTATTATTTTTTTTTGTATATTAATGAGGACCTTAGAAAAGGATTTAACTCTTTACTTTAATTAAACAGTATATATATATAATTAATTTTACAGTGGAATACCTTTAATTAAGTAGCTTTAACAGATTAAATTTCCCAAAGTTGAGTATTTTGTTTATGTATATCTCTTAATTTTCAATGTAGTGATCCAAAAAAAAAATATTGTATGAAAAAAACTGCAGTAAATCATAATGCGGTAGATAAAGGGTTAAAGTTAAAGCAAGTTTGGAAAAGAGTAAGTCATTATAAAGATATATAATATATGCTGTTTTTTATTTAAAATAACTTTGTATAATTTTTTGTTGTGTATGTAAATAGCTCATTTTGAAGTATATTGGAAAAAAATTCAAAGTTATTGGAGGTTATGAAAACATACAATTTTTAATGTACTTTTTTGTTGATTAGTTGTATTGCTTATGATTACAAACTTAAAAAAATCCTTTTGATTTAATGTAATGTAATTTTCTTTTAAAGTCTTTTATTCTAATTTAATTTTCTAGGGCTCTCCCAAAACTCATTCTATCTGGAGTGCTACACCTAAAGACAGTGGTATTCCATCATTGTTGCAATCTCTCAGTCATAGTTCCAGTAGTATTTCCCACCATGTAAGTTTCATTTTCACGTTTGCTAATATGCTTTTTTTATGTACAGAATTATACTCTATGGTAAAGTATTCATTATTCTTGAATAATCTTTTAAATTCTTTTACATTAATCCTGGCATTTATGGTGTCAGCAATAAGCAGATTTGTTAATTGGGACTTTTAAGATGGGTACAGAAAATTTGTATTATCTGATATGGTACAATTGAAGCATAATATGTTTATATATTAATTTATTTGATTTTGAAAATGTTTGTCTATTATAACTTTTTGCATTCAAACCATTGAATAAAAATGCTCTTTAGGAAGAAGGTTTCATTCTTATAATTTTTGAAGAAATTATTATAAGCATTTATTTGATACCTTATTACTAGAATTAATTTATGCACAATTGAGTTAATTTTGTTTTATTTCTTCAGTTATTTAAAGCATTGATTTTTGGCAAATAACTTTAATAAATTAAGGATAACTTTTATGTGTGTGATTGAAGATTTAAAAAACTAATTTGTTTTTAATAAAAGAATTAATATTTTGTTGTGATTAAACTGCGGTTCATGAAATCAAAGTCTTGGAAAGAATTTTAAGCTAATCTTGAGTTATATTGAATATCGTGATTTTTTTTATTATATATTACTGGGGTATGTATCAGTTTAAAACTTTCTGTAATTTCTGAGTAAAAGTTATTAGAATTTTTAAAGTTATTACTGATGAGTGTTTAATAAAGTATTTATATAAATATAGTACTTTTTGTTTTATTTTTTTGTAGAAAGCATAATTGTTTTTTTAAAGTAGATTTTTTAAAAAAAATCTGCATTAAAAACTATTTTTATGAATTGTGTGTAAATAAAGCTTCATTTTAGTAATTGACACAAATTTTAACATTTATTTAATATTCACTGCATTTTTAAGAATTTTCTCCCAATATATGGAGGGGCTGATGCATATTAAATCTATCGAGGCTGTGGTAACTCACGTTGACATGGCATAGTCATTTGGAGAGTGGTACCAGCTCAGGTGTCATCCTTGTCACTTGACAAAGGTTCTAACACATCACTCAATAAGTCCCTGGCCTAACATGTAAAGGGTACTATCCTCTAACTTTTCTGAGCCTAATTTAGAAGTACTAACTTTAAAACAACACATGTCAATTCATGATAATATCTTTAGTTTAAAAGTTTCTGTAGTTTCAGTGAAACAACTTTTGTTTGCTTAAAAACAATGGATGAAAAAGAATTTTGTGCATATTAACTAAACATTGCTTTTTGATGGAAAAAAAATACTGTTCAAGCAAAACAATAACTTGATAAGTGTTGTCTGGACTCTGCTCCATCGGCAACAACTGTTCAGAGGTGGTATGCAGACTTAAAATGTCGCACCAACACTAATGACGCTGAAGGCTCAGATTGTCCAAATTCTTCATTTGTGCCAGAAAACAAAAAAGTCCATGAAATTGTTGTAACCAATCATAAATGGAAGTTGCATGAGATAGCAGAGGATTTAAAGGTATCAGAAAGCAGTATATTCACTATTTTGCAAGATTGTTTGTCAATGAGAAAATTGTGTTCAAAGTGGGTTCCGCGTTTGCTCACTGTCGATCAAAAACAGCACATCAGAACCCTGTTTGGAGCTGCTCAAGTGAAATAAATCAGATTTTTTACGTAGATATGTGACAATAGAGGAAACATGGATCCATTCTTACACGCCTGAATAAAAAAAATCGTCAGCCGAGTGCTCAGCAGCCGGTAAAAGCCATACAAATTGACCAAAAACTCAAACGTCAAGCTGGCAAGGTTATGGCTTCTTATTTTCCGATGCGCATAGAATTTGGTAATATACTACCTTGAGAAAGGTGAAACCATTAATAGTGAATATTATGTGGCATTATTGAATCAACTGAATGAAAAAATAAAGAAAAAAATGTCCTCAGATGCAAAAGAAAAATTGCTGTTTCACGTAGACAATGCTCCGTGCCTTATGTACATGAAAACTATTGTCAAATTGAATGAATCATGCTTCAATTTACTTTCCCACCCACCGTATTGCCCAGATTTGGCCCCCAGTGACTATTGGCTGTTTGCAGACCTTAAAAGAATGCTCCAGGAGCTCAAATGAAGAAGTGATTGCCAAAGTTGAAGCCTATTTTGAGATCAAAGACAAATAATTCTGCAAAAAGGTCTTAAAAAAATTAGAAGAGTACCGGGTGGAATGTATCACTTAAAGGGGAGTATCTAGATAAATAAAGTTAAATTTTGCCAAAAAAGTTATTTTATTAGTTAGGCCCAGGACTTATTGAGTGATGTTTTAAATTATTCGATGCATCACAAGTAGGTAACCCTTGTGTTGCTTGAAAGTGCGACATTAATAAAATATAAAATATCATTGAGACTGCCCTGTTCAAGTGTTTTGTCAGCTGACTGCCTCATTTAATTGACCAAACGTTGGTGAGGGCTCATTGTAACCATTTGCTTGTTTCTTTCACTCAATGTTGGTGAGGTTTATGAATGAAGTATGGATATTGGGATGAACATTTTCTGATAATTTCCTCTAAATGGACAGTCTGCTTGTATCCTTACACTTACATACTTAACATTCAAATTTTACATCTTTATTTGCATCCATTAATTTGTACTTCTGATTCAGTACCTAGAAAGAATTTTGATTAAATATCAAAATGAATTTTGTTCACTAGTGTAACTTGAAATTTGTATAGTAAAACCATTCTAAAAGATAATTGAAGCACTGTAAGGCTACTATTTAATGTATTTTATCAATAAAGGAAAATATATCGCAATTACTTATTGAATTGATTAAAAGTGTCTCAATTTTTCAGTAAATGGTTAAGCTTTCTTGAATTCCAGTATATCTATTTAAAATAAAATATAAAAACTCGGTCACAAGGGTTTGAATGGAAATAACTGTCAATTAATAAAACAAGAAAATATGAACTGGTCATGTGTCTTGCTATTGTTACTTTTTCAAATACTTACATTTTTTAAAAAGATATTTTGATTATTCTGTATTTTGTTATACATCATACTTTCTATTAATTTATCTTAATAACCCCAATTTAAAGAACTGAGAAATGACTAAAAGGATTATTAGAATGATAGTTAACTATAATCTATATATTTGAGAAAGAGCATTATGTAATAAAATATTTGCATGTTATTAAACAAAAAATATATGCATTTGAAATTTAATTTATTAAAACAGGAATGTTTATTTTCATTGCCAATTTAATAATGAAATAATTTATGAAAAAATGCTTATAATTCAATATTTAACAATAATTTTTAATTAAAACTAATAATTTTTTAAGTGTATTTATTTTTTATGCAAATTTCATTTCTCTTATTTTCAGTAATTTAACAGCTAAAATATTTTTAATAGAATATTAAGGTCTGTTGTATTTTTAATAGGATTCACCTAATTTCTTGAATTCTGGTTCAGATAATGTTTTCATTACTCCGACTAAACCTATGGCTTGGAGAGCTGAAGAACTTGAAAGAGATTTGCTATCTTCTTCAAAGAAAGAATCTATCCATTCAAGTGGTAGTAGCTGGCCTCAAATTCCTCAACTTCCTAATCATCATAATGTAATTAATAAAGCCCCATCTCCTAGATTTATTAATAATTTGAATAAGGTACTAACTAGAGAAGAAGTGGAAAGGCAATTACATTCAGACATGAGAATGAGATTTCCAGGAAATGTTCCAAATTTTCCTCCTCCTCGATTAATTCCTCCTGCATTGCAATCTGCAATGATCTCTCCTATTGGCTCAGCTAGGGTAAATAAAAGTATTTTCACTTATTTTTTTAATACTTGAATTAAGTTGCATGCTAGTTTAAATGCTCTAGGTTCATAAAGTCTTGTCAATTTGATTTGATATGCATTTTCTTATTTCCTTTCAGGCTAATAATATAAATGCACCTAATCATTCTTCACCTGTCCCATTGCAGTCTGTTAGAGGGCCATTGATTCGTAAGTTTTTCAGATTTTATATTGATAGAAAGACTCAATTCTTTATATTGTTTCATAGTTATACAATCTGTATGAAAAGAAACTTTCTTGCCCTCCTTATCTCTATATTTTGTTATACTTCAGCTGTTAGAGAGGGGAAGTTAAATTACTACATTTTGATTTTTGTATATATATTTTTAATGTTTTTGATTTTTCAGCTGTTGAATAAACAATCTTTAAATATCTTATTTAATAATTTCAAATAGTTATTTTGATTTTTGTTTTTATTTTTAAATTACTGATGTATTTGTTAAAGAAGCTGAAAATAGGATTTTCATTGAAAAGAAATGATTAGGAAACATTTGATAAATATTAAGTTATTTATATAATTTGTCTTCAAAAGGAAGAATTTTATTCGTAGAATATTTTTAAAACTTTATTTTCTTTCATTTTGCAAGAAGTAGAAATAAGATTTTTTTTGTTTATTGCAGATTAGATAAAGCAACATTTCTTTTTAATCAGCATTGATATAGTAACATGTTCTGTGCAATTGATTTCATTTTGTTTATTTGAAAGAATTAAGAATAAAAAATTTCAAACAGTATAGTTAAAAACCAATTTCAGAGTATACAGTCCCACCTCCATTTTTACGAATTTCTCTATTTTGCGAACTTTTTCCAGGAACCAAGAACAATTTACTCTTTACTTTGTGAAATAACCCCTAAGTAGTAGAGTGCTTTTTCTATTTAATGAACTTTTTCTCTTGCAATTCAATTTTTTTTCTCTACTTTGAAAATTTTTCTGGATGTTTTAAATTCTCTTAACACATTTTATGGTGACTAATGACCTTTAACTGATTTTGCTAGGTACCTAGCTCACCAAGATTTGAGACCGCTCTATTATGAGGAAAAACATTTTTTCCAAAAAAACAAACAAAAAAAAACAGATTTTATTAGTAATTAAATTTAAGGATGCATGTGGTAATACATGCTTCATATTAGTTGTTATAAAATAATACATGCTTAAAATTACTTGTAGGCTTAAAATAAGAAAATATCATCAAAGTTCTTTAATATTAATGTAAAATTATTTTTTAAAGAAAATGCGGTGTATTCCTGGATTTTCTTGTTTTCCTTGCAGATTTCTTTTTGATGCATACAATTTATCAAATAAATTTTAATTTACAAAAGAGGTGTGAATAATTGCTTTTTTAATGGAATATAGTGTTTATGAATTTAAGATTTCTTTTATGTGGTTTATAAAGTATATTGTAAGATGAATCTCTATTTAAAGATTTTCCACATAACGAACTTTTTCCGGTATTTAGGGACTTCATTAAATAGAGATTTGACTGTATTTTGCAATAACATATATCATCTGTTACACATACAAGAACTTGTTTCCTTTATATAGTACTGATCTTGAAGTTCTTATACTCTGTGTATTAATGTACTTCTAGTATAGCTTAATGTTATAAGTAGCCACTTTATTATGACCATTCCATTAATACCTCATTAGTCTACCTTTCATTTTTAATACAACCTTGAATCTTCGCATAGTTTCCATGAGATCATGATTGATCTCAAATTTCACAAAATACCTTGCTTGAAGAGTAGCTTTTTCTAAGACCTTGAGGTTGTGGATCTAGATGTGTGTGTTGGATGTCATTTTAAACTTTATTCCACAAATGCTCTAGTGTTGAGATACAGAGATTTTGTGATCCAATTCAAAGTGAAATATGTCATGTTCTTCAAACCAATCCAGTTAATTACCAGTGCTATGGCAGGTTGTATTATCCTGTGGAAAGTACTCATTGCCATTGAGATAAATCATCACCATTACATTATATACTTGGCCTGCAAAGATGTTTAGTTATATCTTATTTAGGCATCCATGCTTGTGAAATAAACAGCCCAAATCATACTGGAAAAACATTCCCCAAAACACATTGTCTCAGCCTGCTTGATGTTGTGTGGTAATGCATTTAGTTCCATGTTTTTGTGCAATTTTTACCGAACTCTTAATTTGACCATCTGCATGATGTAACTTAAGATGAAATTCATTAGACCATACTACTTTTTTCTTATTGTACGTCATCCAGCTGTTGTGTATCTGAACTAATGTTAGACATTTCAACTTGTTTTCTGCATTCAGCAATACTATTTGCATAGTCTTTGGCTTTCATAACCCATATGATGCTAATTAGGGCAAACACTATGCTCAGATATGCTTGAGATTATTTAAGGTCTACTGCAGTTTTTTTCCTTTATAATTTAGAAGATTCTTAATTTTGCTTGGTCACTCACCATTTGCTGAGGATCACAATTTGTACATTCAGATCCCAGTCTTTTCCCTTAAGTCTTGATGTACTTTCATTGTAGCTGCTCATGGAACATTTTACAAATATAGCAGTTTCATTAATACTTGCTGCATGCATCCAAGCTCATATCATTCCATATTTTAAGTCAATGGGATCACATGTCCCCCTCGTATATTCATAAGTAATTCACTTATATTACCTCGAGCTCTCAGCTTTCTTTTTTTACTTTAACCTAGCCCTCTAGTGACAATACAGTGAAGCAATAGCTCATTTCTATAAAACTTTCATGTGATCAATAATAAAGTGGCCACTCCATGTTTTTTTAATTACTTGGTTTGTTTTTTGCTTCTTGTACAGAGTGATATATTTGATGGAATCTGAAATAATTTTATTCAAGACAATAAATGGATCCCTGTATCTCAATGAATTTTAACTTGGAACATTTCTTTGTAAAACGGAAATATTGAATATATGAATATTGTTTAGGTAGTTGAAGGCAGAGTTTTGCAGTTGTAATGGGTTTTGTTTGTATTTTAAGGAATTGCTTGAAAGGTGCAAGACTTCCTTCGATTGTTGATTGTGCTACCTTGTACTACATTAAGTGAACAGATTTGTTTGGAGGGATCAGTTTACTGAGACCATGTATAATGCTCCGATACCACATCGGAGCATTATACATGGTCTCAGTAAACTGATATAAAACCCAATTTGTTGAAGTTGTCTTCGGTGCCGACATTTGTGGGTTTTATATTGATGGGTTTTGTTATTGATTGATAAGCACAACTGAATAAATATTCATAAAATGATTAATTTCTTTTCTTTTTACAATTTTATATTCAAATGATTCAAGTTTAGTTAATTTTAGTTTTTCTTTAGTGTCTTATGATGAAATTTGTTAATATGAATTTGTTTTTAAAAAATAAATCAATTTTATATTTTTAGGAAATAATTGTCCAGTGCCAGAACAATTTTTCATGAATGCTAGAATGAGTAAGTTGTACTTTTTTACTAACCTGTGAAATCATGTATTGTGTTTAATTTGTGAATTATTTCTGATGTTTGTGCTTGTGAAGCTAGAGCTTATATATGAGATCATATAAATTGATGGATTATTGGAGAACCTGCTTCCCCCAGGGAAGCTCAATCTCCTGTCATGAATAACTGGGTGGATACATGGGTTCAACTTTGTCTGAGCCCTTTGCTGCATAATTGTAAGATAATTAAGTTAGAAGATTAAAGTGAGGGAAAAACTCATTAATAAAATTGAAAAGTATAATTTAGTGTAGATTAATGAACATTTAAGTGTGAGAGTTTTCAAAAGGAATTAATGGATGTGTTAGTGTTGTATGATTGTGTGAAATTAGAAAATAAGTAGCTCGTCTGCTATGAGATATAAAATGCATTATGTGATACAAGACATTTTTTTTTTACCATTCATGAGACTGGCAACCAACTATTCCACATATAGAACAAGAATTTTTATATGGATTATATACTTTATTTGTGCATAGTTTTAGAATGATAAAATTATGCTTAACAGAAACAATAAGCAAATATCCACATGTTATTTAAAATATAATTACTCTCAAGACTTTTTATGGTTTAATCATTCTTATTAGAAAAAAATTGAGATTCATAATTATTGAGACAAATGGCATTCTATTACAATTTGTATATTTAAAACATTTTAAATTGAGTTTTCAATTTTTAGTTATTGTGAAACGTTTTATTAACTATAGTGAAATTCTTCAGTAATAACAAGTCTGTCATAACAGGGAAAGAAATCTTAAGTCATGATTAAATGTTAGATTAAATATAACTTGTATTAATAGTACAAACCACATAGAAAAGATGTTTCCTTCCTTATGTAGGCAAGATTGCTGGTTTAATTATGCATGATAGATTAACAAACATTGTTTTACTGACCAGATGGTCTATATTTGGAGGTGCTTAGAAATGGTGAATTTTGTATGATCGCTATTTTATGTTTGTTTTTAGATTATCAAAATTTTTTAAAGTGACAAACTTTTCTTGTATTGGTGTACATCTGAAAGGCTTAAACCGATTATTGCTTTAAATACAAATAAGGGTGATTTTAAACAGGGTAATTCGTAATTCTCTTACAAGGTTTTGGAGCACTGTAGTTAAAAAAAACTAAGATGAAAACAGCAAAGAAGAATATGAAAAATTAAAGCAAAAAATTTATTTAAGAGTATTGCAGGTGTTCTATATATGAACCATTGGTGCACTTGACATACATGAATGCAATAGTCCAGTTCCTGCCACACTCTACTCAACATGGTACTATCAATGTTATTGACAACACATGTTATCCTTTTTTTGTTGTGGATGTTATCTAAAAATTGGTCTTTCACAATACCAAGTTTTCCTACCTCCTTTTTCCGTGTGATGCAGCAGAACTGCATGCAAGGATAACATGTGCTTCAATAACATTGATAGTACCATGTTGACTAGAATGAGGCATGAATGAGACTATCGCATTCATGTATGCCATGTAACCAAAGCTTCATATAATAGAATTGCAAAGTATGTAAATTAAACGAGTTTTTTTTTTTTTTGTTCTTTCATATGTTTTTTGCTGTATTTGTCCTAGTTTTTGTATTAGTGTTCTAAAATCTTGTAGGAAATTATGAATAACCCTTTATTAAAAATATGCATTTTAAGTTCACATGACTGATGAATGTGATTATATTATTATAAGAAATGCTCAATTTAATTTCTAATTTAAATATTTTATTTTCTCGATTCTTACAATCTCCTATAGTAATGAGGCTGTTATTCCTTTGTCCTTATTTTGTTTTGCTTAATCATCAAAATTGGAGCTTTTCAATGCTTTATCTAAGTAATGGAAATTGACAAATTTTTTTTAGATATGATGCTTAATCAGCGGCCAATGAGAGGACCTTTGCCAAACCTCCCACCTGGTTTTAATCCATCAAATCTAAAGTAAGTTTTGCTTAAATTAGTTTAGTTCTTTGAATAATTTTAGTTAATTTATGTAGTATCTTAACGTTTGTGTGTGTTGCATATTTATTGTTTAAAAAATTGGGTGATTTACATTTTATTATGCAGTTTTTTAGTTTTAGGTACTGATTTTTAATGCTCTATTAAGACAATGCTTAAGGCAATTCAGTTACGGTGTTTTATAATTATAATAAAATATCAGTGTGTGAACTGCAATGTTTGTTGGTGCACTCAATTCAATTTTCAAAAAGTAATAGTTAAATTTAAATTATTTTTAATTTATTTCAATTGCTCTATAAAGAGTAGGTAGTATATTTTTCAACAGTACATTTTGAAATTATTTCTAATCTTTTTTTTTCTTTAGTTGGATTTCTGAATTGGTTCATTTAAAAACTGAGCTATCATTTTGTTTTTGAGAATTTTGCATAGTTAAAATTAGGAAGAGTGATTGCACAACACTCCGCGTAACCAGTTGTGCAATCAGTGTTTGGAAAACAACCAAATTTTGAAATGAAAATTTGATTTTCTTAGAAAAGAGAGAAAATTGTCCCCCCAGTTTTTGCTCGTTGGCAACCCTGGAAAGTAGCTTGTTGCTAATTTAGTGTCATATATTGATGCAAATAACTGTTTAGTGTGTACTAACCTATTATGGGGAAAAAAATTACTGTGTTCATCAAGTAAATTTGTTTCAAAATTCTTTATTTGCTCAGCTGTTTTCAGTAGATTAATTTACAATATAAGCCTCCAGAGTTCTTAGATCCTTCCACAGGACATTCATTTTTCCTTCACTGTAACTGTTTTGAAGCATTTCATGCAAATTTTATATTAATTTTGTTTCTGTTTAAGTATTTGTATTGTACGTAAGTGCTGTTTTTGTAACTTGAGAAGGGCCTCTAATGTGCATTAACATTTTGTATTTAATTTTTTTTTTAATCTTCCATTTTTCATTAACAGATGGTTTATTTTTAAAAAAATCTACTCTTTTTTTTTTAATTTTATTATTGACTGTTAGTTATATAAATTAATTGCTTTTTGTGTTTCACGAATTTGGATTACTTGTTAATGTAGAAAGAAAAACTTAAAATCTAGTTTTGAACTAAAACAATTCATTCACTAGCTAAAACTATTTATTTATATATGACCCTGTTGTATGGTTATATTTCAAAAATTATCTAACTTCGTAATTTAATGATATATATATTTTAAATAAACTGGGGGGATACCTCAGTCCGCTTAATGGTGGACCGACCCCCATTGTATAAACTATATAACTGTCCACACTTATTGCTTAAATTGTAAAAATATAATTTACATGCATTATGTACTTATAATTTTCAACTAATCCCTTTTTTTTTTAAAAAAAAGTTTGTCTTTTGTACCCTTTTTTCATTCTTTACCCCTGCAAAATTCGATCTTAGCACTTTGCTTCAGTTAAGTTCAACTTTTATGACTCATTTTTGCTAACTATACCTTATGTTTAAATTTATTGTAGTATCACCAAAAACTAGAGATATTATATAGAGAGATAATATTTTTCCTTCTAGTTTTGTCCCTTTATTTATTATTTACTAAACATTTAAAGGTTTTCCTTGTGTTTTATCAGTATAAAGTTTTGTTTTCTGCAACTTTAACAAATGAGGGTTAACATTTTTCAGAATATTTAGTAATGTGATCTTATAAAATTGTTTATTTGAGATAAAAATTATTTGATTTTAAATACTGTATCAAATGTTTTTTTAAAAATATTTATCATTAAATGTTGAAATAACACTTTGTATTGATTCAGATTTTGTAGTTCCTTTCCTTTTTAGTATACAATTCATTCAAAATTTTGCATTATGTTATCAAGAACAATGCAATCGCCAGTTTAAAAATTATTTATATGCATGTACTTTAATTACAGGTATAACTTAATTCTATAGTTACATTTAAAATATTAACTGGTCTAGTTTTGTGTGACACAAATACTTTTTAGTAGGTATTATAATTTTTTTCTTCTAATTCCTTCTTCAATTAATTCTTTAATAAGTATTTAACATTTTTTCTTATGTTTTATGTATGCAAAATTTTGTTCATAATTTATAACCTTTCCGAATATTTTTTGATGAAGTTTCCTTTTAGTAATCTGACTTTTATTAAATTATTAATATGAAATAAAAATGATTTTGATCTTAAGTACTCTATCAGATATTCTTCATCAATTCGCTAAAGTAAGTTGTTTTTTTTTATGTTTGTTAATCATTAAATATTGAAATAACATTTTGAATTGATGAAATTTTGTCTTTAACTATAAAAGTGTTCTCTTCTTTTTAGTATGAATCATTCAAAACTTGCCACTATACCATCAAGGAGCATTTCTCACCCTCTCTTGAACAAGTATGTTCTTTTTAAGAAATATCTTCAGAATGGAATGTTAATTCCTTAAGATCTCTAGAATGTTGTTTGAAAATTAATATTATGCAATACAATATTTTATCAAATCTGATTTTGCATGTCATTTAACCACTGACT
>BMAV01015114.1:136514-148305 GCA_019973955.1 Trichonephila inaurata madagascariensis
AAGACCCTGTAATAATATTTCGAGTAAATGACTTAAAACGTAAGAATGCTGCATATGTTCATTTCAGGTTTCTTCATAAAAAAGGGTGTGTGTGTTATTTGATGAAATACCTAAAAATTTTAAAGTACAGCTAGAAAGTATTTGATTGCATTATACAGGGATACGTATTATACGCAGGATTTTACAGTATCTGAATATTAGATTGTATTTGTAGATATTTTCTACTTTTCAAGATAACTTTAAACATGTGTTGTAATTTTTTTAGGCAATTTCAATTCCCGATGGTTGTATATAACAATTATTATGAGAATGGTGATGGAAAACATTTAGCCATGGAAATTGAAGATGATTATGCTGGTTTGATGACTCAAAAAGAAAAGGAATGGCTTAAAAGAATACAACTGTTGCAGCTAACATCTGAAAATCCGTATGTTGAAGATTATTATTTTACAGTAAGTAATGTATCACTTTTAATTTTTAAAAAGTGCATTTAAATATTTCTTGTATGAATATAATTTTTAATTATACAATTCTCTTTTAATGTATCCTTTTTTTATTTTAATTTTTACAGTGACAATGTTTATATAAAAGATATTTATATCATTTTAAGGTGTTTTCAGTATACTGTTTATAGGTATTTACTATTCCAACTCTATAATACTAAGGTTTACAATCATATGTTCAATCCCAGGATTTTGGGTTTATATTATCCAAATCCCGGGATTGGTTCTGGGATTAGGATTGAACTATTTATGAATTTATGAAAAATACTTACACATTATCATAGTTATTGTTGTATATGACAAGCACTTGTCGTAATTGAGGGTTGCCAGAGCTCGGAGAGTTTGGACTTCTGCACATTTTAGTTGCTCTTACGACATGCATTAGCTTACGTTAGGACTATTCTATTCTGGCCACCACAAGGAAGACTATTTTAATACTTGATACTGATGATGAGTTAATTTTGGCGAGATTGTATTTGGTGTTCTTGGCGAAGATTGTCCGAAGAATCTGTTTCGCTTAATGTATGACTCCTCCAATTAGGCTTAATGCAGCTGCATTCAAAGAAAAAATTTTGAAGTTTGAAGTATTTTGCACTTTTCAATTTCTTTTAAAGTCTGCAGCTTAAAATATATGCTAAGAGATGATCACTGGAAGGATGATAACTTGATAAACAAATATATAACATTTTATAATAGCTCATTACAATTTTACGATATAGTGCGATTACTTCGGCATAATGTTTCGCCATTTTATCACCTTTTCAGTATGTAAATTAAATGCAATAAAAACAAATGGGACAAAAGTTTTTATCTCCGAAGGAAAGTTTCGCTCTTAATTCAATAAATGGATATAAAGCTATTTTTCTTACCATGTTCTCTAAATTTATTATCATAGTTGAAATTGCATAATAAAACTGAAAACATAATTAAAAAATTGGTTTAATATTATTTATTTAAACAAATCAAAATAAAACTTAATTCATTTACGAATAAAAATAGCACATAATGAAATTAAAAAAACATTTCTTCATTTCTTGTGTTTTTGTAAATGAGCTTTTGAGAAATACAGCTCATCCAGCATTTCAACATTCAAATGGCTTCTTATTTTTGTTATAAACTGTCCTGCCGAAGGAATTGCTCGTTCTAGTAGGTTTTATCATCATTAAATAGGAGTATGTTCTTTCCAGGTAGTCACCACGTCTCCATCCGTTTTCAAAGAGGAACATTTCTTTTGAAATTTTTGATGATAGTGTCTCAAATCTAATAGGCTGTATTGGTGCATATCACTCAGTCTCGCCTGTCACATAAATTCAGGGTACTTGTATTACTGTAATTCGTCTTAAGTGCTAGGTGTTTTCTTATCACTTGTGTATAATTAAGAATTGGAAACTTCAGTTTGAGCTCTTAGCTAATTTTATATTGAAACATTTTTTCTGTTAATCTTGTACTTAATTTTCCAAGTAGCTAGAATCTAAGCTACATTGCTTTAGAATATCGTCAGTTATTTGATTGTATGGTATGTTGTATGATTATAAAAACTATTTTCATATCATATTAGTTTAACAATTGAAGAGTTATTTTGAATTTCAATTTTGTACTTTTTCTTAATGACAAAATGAAATTTGATTTTTATACTTTGTATGAAAAGAATAATGAAAGTGGGTTTTTTCAGTGTTTGCGCTTATTTCTGGTTATTAGTTTAAACATATGTAATTGAAGGATGTAACTATTAAATTGATTATCTATAATTGATATTTTGAATTATTTATATAAAAATATTTTTTTTCAAATTGTACCTTTCATATTTAGTCATGTTTCCATATTATATACTGTTAAATTTTATTTTATTATTCTATGGGTTGACAAGTTAGATTTTATATTTCTGCTTTTGATTAGACTCAAGTGGCAAGAAGGTGTAGAAAAAAATTTACTGAAAATGCTACTAAAAGTGGTGGTAGTAGTGGAGATGCTCCTGAACTCATTCTTCCTGAAACAACTAAGCATGAAAGTAGAACTTTTGTACCCAGTAAGCTTATTTCTTATTGATAGTTAAATTTCTATGTGGTGTGCATAAATACTTTTTCAAAAACTAAAGGATGCCTAATTGTAACTTTAAAATATTAGACTGAATTGTGTGAAGAAAATATTAGTTTAGGTTTGATTTAAATAATTTAAAAATTAAGTTATTATAACATTGAAGTTTAATTGTGTGTTTGTGAGAGAGAGTGTTGTGCATGTACAAAGTTGTTAAATTTATTTAAGCATGGATAATTTATTTTTTAAACAGTCAAGTTTATTATTTATCAGTTAGATAATATTTTGTAGTTATTACATAAATTAGTTTTTTTTGTTACATTTTAGTTTGAATTAAAGTTTTCATTTAATAATTGGGTGACAAACAATCTTAATTTTATGCATAAACTATTGCATATTAATTGTATTAAATATAATTACTTATGTTGCTTCAAAATAATTTTTTAAAATTTTTATAGCCCAATTTGAAGGCTCTTTAGGAAAACTTCAAGCAGTGAGTGTTAATTTTCCTAGAAAAGTTTTGGATATTACCGTAACCAGGCCACTTGAAGATGATGAAGGAAAAGTAGTCACTAACCAAAGTCTTATGAGGTATCGTCGGCTCTTACTGGATATTGAAAAGTTATATCAATATTTATTGGAAATAGAAGATGAAGAAAGAAGAATCTTAGCCAAACCAGAATGCGAAGGTGGACAACACCGTGCTAATATTGCAAAACTAACAAAAGACATTTTTACTGGTTTATTTAATGAAACTTCAGAGGACAATTTTCAAAACATAATGACAATACGCAAAGGGCGTTCATTGGTGATGCGAGTTTTTAAGATATTTAACGTGGTATGTATATTTCGCAAACATTTTTCTGTCAATAATTTTTAAACTCTGTTGTGAATTCAAAATATTTCTTTATTTTTAGAAAATGAATATTTTTTAGTTTTTATTTTAACAAGTAAAGAAAGTGACATAAATAAAGTTAAGGGGAAAGCAACTTCCACCTGTAATATTTGGAATGCCTTTCCTTAGATTTTCTTATTTCATTTTTAGGAGCAACAGTTACAGTGTCTTGTCTTCCTTTTTCATTATCTACCATTTGTTTTGAAGAAGGATGTAAATGACCTCATTCTAGTTCAGCATGCGAAAATGATCACTGATACAATTCAAACATTTTCATTGGTGGACCTGGTAAGGTTAGGTGAAGCATTGAATGTTGATGCATCATCTGAGTCTTTGAAAATTAAGGAAAAGGGCAATTTCACTAATGCTTTCAAAAGCCAGGTAACTATTCCCATTTTTTTATTTGCATAGTACTTGGAAAAGGTAGCATTTTAAATAGGGCTTCATAACTTGAGGGGCAGGTCAAAATTTTTTGAAAATGAATATATTAATTGAATTAATTTTTATCTAATGCATTTTTCTGAGAATTGAAAATGTAAGGATGTGCTAAGGGAATTGGCTTAACTTATAAGAACCCAACATGATTAGGCTGAATTGTTTAAAATATGATTAAAAACTTTTCCTCCTGTGAATGTGGACCATAAAGAGTATTTAAGTGAACAAATAACCAGTTTATTTTTTCATTCTTTTCTTTCTTGTTAATAATACTACTTTAACACACAGTGAATTGGTTACATTATCAACATATTTGGTAATGCGTTTTTTCAATGTTCAGAAAGGCATTTTGTATTAGAAAATCTGCATTCAATATTTAGCAAAAAAATTAAATTAATAAATGTAAAAGAAGTATAATTTTATTAAAATGTTTTTATAATGATTTTATATATTATGCATAAGAATTTTTCAGCAATACTCCCATTTCTTAAAGGGTAGGGAAAAAGATATATTGTAAGATTCATTGTTGATGGGGTAAAGAAAAAAGACCAGAATTTTACAAAATTTAAAATTTAGGCTGGATTTATAAGGTATTTGGGTGGAGAATTAATTATTCATATAAATTAATAGTATTAAGGTTTTCATAATTTAGTTTCCTTGAAGCAATTATTTGCGACAATTTTGTCCTATTATGCAATATGAAAATTATATCAGTAGGTGAGAATTATGGTCCTCCCTCACAGTATTCTTTTTTTATGTCTAAATTCTGTATTTCTCATTAAAAAAATTGTAAATGAAGCAAACTCTTATCTTGTCTTAATTTTTGTCTTATCTTGTAAGTAATTTTTTATTTTGTAGTTTGGTTCATCTGTAATATGTTCTATGTTAATGCGAGCTGAAAATTTGTATTCCGGTTTTGATCTATTTGAAACAGACACACAAGAAAGATGGTAAGTAGTGTTTTTTACAAGTAATTTTTAAAATTTTTCTTAGGAAAAGTTATTTTTAGACTATTTATTTTCTTTTTTTTTCTTTTGCCTATAGGAAGAAAATTATATTAGTAATAGTGGAAAGTCTTTGTAACCTTTCGAATTCCTCAATAGCCGTTCCGGTGATCCCTTGCATGAATTTACTAAGTCATTTTGAAAGATTTGCTGTTGACAAAGATAAGCTGGATTTGCTCCTAGAAAAGTTAGCAATTTTCGTAACTAATAAGAAATCTGAAGATGCCAAAAAAGGAGTGTGACAAAAACTTGAAGTAGAACCTTTTTGAACTACTAGAAAGTCCCACATTTGTGATCTGAAATTGTAATGAACTATGTTAACTCTTTTGTGCAAATACCCATGCACTTGGTGAACAAAATCTGTGATTTCTAGCTTGTTCTGATGTAACTGGCACCTATTTGTGACAATTACCATCCAGTCATTTTCTTTTTCTCCCTTTTTTTTAAATTTATCATTGATGCAGCGAGAGGGTACACCTTCTTTAACAATGTGCATAACTCTGATGAGAAATGTTCATCTGAATATTTTTTAGATATCTTTACACTTTTGTATCGTAGCTGGCACTTATGTGAGCTATTTTCCATTTAAGAAAAAGAGAGAAAAAAATTATGTAATAAGTGAATCCAATTTAAAGAGTTATATAGGCGGAGGAAAAAAACATTTAAATTCTTTTACTCGAGTCATGTGTCCGGTGGCAATTTAATTTTTCATGTTAGTTTAAATGTTATTAACATTCTGCTAGGTACTTGCCATTTTGAAGGTGTACCCCTGCTGAATGCTGCCATATCTTTATGTAATGGGACACCCAATATGGTGCTCTTGAAGGTCATCAGTTAATGACCTGATTCTCCTGCAGGGCTCACATATGCTTCAGCCTACTTGCAGGGGGGTTTTCTTTTCATGCATCTCATGTTCTGCACGAAAATGTTTGACATTTGATGTGTATTTTGTTACTAGTGCTTTTAAGTTGAATTTTATTTGGAGGATAGCCTCTTTCTCTTTATTTAATTCTTCTACAAAATATTTATTTTCAATAAATGCAACAAGCTGTTGCATCAAATTTTCTATTGCATATTAAAGTTAGATGTAATCAACTGTGTTTAAAGTACCAAGATCAATCTGCTCATTGAGAAAAGATTAATAATCATTATTGAAATGAATTTTTGAAGAGTTATTTTGTTTTGTTGATTATTATCTAGATTTTTTGTTTAATTGTAGCCCTAATGGCTGGCTTATTTTTTTATTTACAAAATTTTTTTTTTATTATTGGGAAATTTTTTAAAAAGGGATTTATTTTGATTTAATTTTTTACTAAGATTGTTATGAAAAAAAATATTTGTTTAAAAATAGTAATTGTTACAAAAAATATTTAAAAATAGTAATTGTTACAAAAAATATTTATTTAAAAATATAGTAATTGTTAATTATGGCATTTTATGTTTGAAGAATTTGATTTGTTAATGTTTGTAAAAAGCTTCAAAGGATGTCACATCAAAAATCACCATTTAACCTTTTAGGGCCTGTTTGCATGCTACAATCAGAACATTCTGTGTGATATTATTTTCTCGTTTAAATTTTGTCTTAATATAGTAATTATTCCTTACATATTTAAATTTGATATTTGATGAATGAATCATGTGCATGACCAAGTTCTTTAAATTGCTTCATTTTTTTGTTTCTGAGAATAAGTATCGCTAAACATCAGTTTACATCAACACATTCTGAAAATCGTTTTTCTAAGAGATGTGTTCATTTTGTTGTACATGTAAATCTGTTTTGGATAAATGTATTTAACAAAAAAAGGATAGATGTTTTATTTTAACCAAATAAATTTTATTTCTCTTTAAACAGTCGTTATCTTTTCTTGATTTCCTTTTTAAAACAGCATTTTTTTTAATTATGTACATTTTTGGTTGACTAAATAGTTTTGGAGATGGAATTTTAAATGTATATATATATACTGTTTTTATTTGAATCTAAGCCACTTCCCAAATTCTCAACACGTTTTTGTGAAAAATAATTGTTTTTATTGGTTTATGAACATTCTATATTTACAAAATTTTTTAAGTAAATTAAAATGTGAATTAATAAACAATTTACCAGTATGAAATTTTTTTAAATACATACATGAACCTGTAATTGCTGTAACCATCAGTATAAAGTTCAATTTCTTCCATCCAACAGATTTTTCTGCTTTCGATTTTAAGCTCCACCAGATTTTCAGTGGCATTGACATGGGAAAATAAGTGCGGTTTTGATTCAAATAAATACGGTATTAAATTTAATGTTTGTTTCATGGTCAAACATTTGTAAATTTAAGAGAATGTATATTATGTTTTCCTTGCTTATATATTTTTTTGTAATGAATTCATACTTTCCAGTCATTAAATAAGTGTTTAAAAAAATTATCTAAAATATTAAAAAAAAAAGTCTCTTACACAAATTATCTAGAAGAACTTTTAAACTTTATTATATAACTGTAACAATGACAAATCAAAAATTCTTATATACATTTACAATTGCATTAGTACTGATTGTGAAATTCGTACTAAGAAGGCTATAAATGACTTTGGTAAAGCTAGCTGAATGTTACATTTTGTAAATCAGTTATAATATAAATTTTATAAACACAATTTTTTCAGATCAATATATATATTCTGTACAGTATTTTTTCCTTGAGACTAGCATAATGCAAGTGCATTTTTCACGTATTAAATAAAAGCATATTATACATTCAATATTTCAACTTGACTATAAATTTCATTGCCAAGGTGATAGTCTAGATTATGAACATAAACATCTGAAAATTCTAATTTATTTTACACTATGTATGTTAGCATTGCTTAATTAGGTATTACGTATTTTCCACAATATGATCTTAAGCAAATTATTAATAAATATGCAAAAGTTTTTTTCATGTACAGAGTCTAAAGATATTTGTTTAAAAACTTAATTTTCAAAATTTCTTCTTTAAAAAAATTCTTAATCAAATTCATTTGATATTTCTAGCCAACTATTAAAGGTATTATATATTTAAGCAAGCATATGCTAAACCAATACATAGTGTTCTTGAAAATAATTTTCAAAGCGACAAAGAAGCGATATTCATATTCCATATCCCAACATGAGACACCTTTGAAAAATAGATAAAACATGCATCAGAAAAACATATCTACAAAAATTCCTGATTACTTAACTTTGTACATATTTTTACAAATCAACTGAACTGCATAAAAAAATTTATCACAAAACAAGTGTTCAGTGCAAATAAATAAGTTCGTGAATATGACTAGTAATACTGCGATGAAAGACGTCTTATGACTAATTAAAAATCTGATGAAGTAATCTCTTTACACATAACTCTCCTGTTTATTGCCACTGGCAAGTAATCTCATTTCTTGAGCATGGAGTTCTAACCATTTTGTTGCTTTTGAATTGCAAGATGAGAGAGTAGCAAGACATGCTGCAGACAGAAGAAACATTTCAGGGGAAAGAGCTTTCTTTGCAGCTTCTGAAAGGTAAGGGGAAAAAAAACTTAATTAAGACATTTCAAGTTGAATATATTTTGGGACTTAATTTACGAACAATTGTTTTAAAATATATTAATTAGTTCAATATAAATTAGTTTGTTTTTCAAAATCCATTTCATTGACTTAGAACTTATATATAGGTGAATTAATTAAACTCGTAGGTATATATTTATTATGAAAATTTTTAATGAAAGAATTTTGATTTAAAAACTATAATCAAGTCATATTTCTTAAGTGAATTTTAAATAATTATTGTATAGAACATTTTTAATTATCAAAGTCAAATTAATCTACAACTGTTGAAAAAAATATTTGAATTATTTTTTGAACTTACCAGTCAAATGTTGAACTAGGAGATCAAGATCTTGTCCAATTTTTGTTCCGATTGAGCATTTGTTTTCACTCCACTGCTTCAGAATTTGAGCTAAGAATCCAACAATTTCACAAACAACTTTTTCCTCTGATTCTTCCGATAACAATGTCAGGATAATACTGAACCCAGAACTCTGTAAAAATAATTTTTTTAATTAGTTCAAGAGCAAAAGGAATTAAATTAAACATCCTTTCTTGTGATAAAACTAAACAAATGGAATGTATTTAAGAAAAAATACTTACTTTTTCAAACTGTGCTAGAGCCATTTGAGAAGAGCATATGACCGTCAGAACACGAAGAGCCAGAGGTCTCAAGTATTTGCATTTGCGAACCTTGCAGATATTCAGGAGAGGAAGTATGGCTCCAGCCTTTAAAAGAAAACAACAATTTAGTCGTTGAAAAATAACATGTTATAGGTTATATAACTTTTTGTAGAAAATTTTAACAATTTTTAAATGCATTTTTGCAAATTATTTAAGATTTATCTTTGGAATATTTACCTGTACAATGAGCCTGCTCATGAGTGCTCCTGAAAGGGACATTTCAGCTAGGGCACAAGTTGCCATTCGTATGGAAGAGTTCTTTGTGTCAGGGTTCAGACATTCAATCAGTACTTTCAATTCTTTGCTAATAAGGAATTCCATCATTTCATGAAGGGCTTCACCCAACACTTTAAAAGAAGGAAGTAGAACATTGTGGTTTGTCTCACTAGAGGATACCTGATTTAAGCTGCAAATAGAAAAATATACGTAAGCTCTCTGGGGAAATTACTTTAAGTTTTATAAAATAATACTTTCAGTTAATTGGAATATCGATTATGTTTAGAATAGTCTAAAAAAGTTTTATTGCAAGAATATGTGATGCTTACCTTAAAATATGGGTAGTTAACTGATTCAGGGCTTCTGTTACATGGTTTCTGATCTACAAAGAAAAAAGAAATTTTTAGTTTGTATTCCCAGTATCTTAAGCTTGTAGATTAAATGAACATTTTTCATTGCATTATTTTAATAAATATCTGGCATGTATCTTACCTTGACTGATGCAACGTCTTTGACTTCAGAGCTAAGATGGTAATCTCTCATCACATTTTTTATATCATCACAAAGTCTGCTTGTACTGATGCAAAAAGTTGACCAATCACCATGTTCTAAATGTTTGAGCACTACTCCAAAGGTCTCGACAATGCTTTCGGCACGATCTTCTAGTCTTTGTATTATTTCTATAAAAAATAATAAAGTTTAATTTAGTAAAGATTTGAAAAATACATTTGAGATTCAGGTTTTCTTGAAGTAGTTGATAAATATTTTAGGTTATAATAATATAAAACAAATTTAAGTTTTTGTTTGGAAGCTTACTAAATTAAGAAAATAAACTTTTCATTTTCCAAATTTTTGTTTTACTAAAATAACTGCATACAAGTTAATTTTGATAATTTACAATATTGCTGATAATTAAAATTATTTATATATATATACCTTTAGCTGATTGGACTCCCACTGAAGCTAAAATGTCTAGTGTTTCTATTTCCTCTGAAGGCAGAATCAGATTGGTTAAGAACTCTGGGCATGAGAAAGTACTTGCTGCACTGTCTTCATCAGAAAAGTTATCAAATTCTTGCTTGATGATCAATGGTTGAGAGATAGTTTGCTTCTGAGGTGGATGTCTGTATATTGGGGGTTGCTTATTTCTGTCTTGACAAATGGTTAATGAATCATCACTTTTGGTGGTTTGCACTTTCAGTTGGCCAGTTGTTGAACTACCATGGACTCTGCATGGTGAAGGCTTACTGGATGTTTCATGTGTTCTTAAATGCCCATGAACTTTGCATGTACTTTTTTGAGCTATTATTGGTTCAATACTTGGAATCTTGGTGTCCATTTGACTTTGATTAAAGTTGATGTCTTTGCAAGAGCTTTCTTTGTGGAAGAGTTCTTCGTATTTGCTTGAGGTTGTATTTTTAGATGATGTGGATGAAGTTCCACTATTGCTTCTGTAGAGGGATTTTGTTCCATGTTGAGGACATGTGGGGTTGATTTGGTTTTTCAAGAACTTTTCGAATTCTTGCAGATCTTTGGTGTTTGAGCTGATTGATGCAAATTTCCTTATCTGGTCGTAAAGATCAGCATCTTGACTTTTAGAGCCTGGTTTTTCGTAAGGTCCAGACCAATCCTAGAATTAATGAAATTTATTATTAATCTTCATGTTATATAAATAGACAAAATAAATATAATTTATTATTCTAAAATGCTTTTGACAAAATAAAAAAAAAAGCTTTTTAATATGGCAAATACAAAAAATCCTGAAGTATAGAAATTAGAATTAATGAAATGATCATTAAAATTTGCACATTTCCTTTTTTTAAATATATAATTAACATTTCAAAATATAGCACTAAAAGTATTTTGGAAATCATGATTATATAAAAAGTTCCATCAAATATATTTTATTCGGTATAAAATATTTTGTAAGATTATTTTCTCTTTTAACTTTCCTCTCATTCAGATGAACAAACAAAAATGCACTTATTAAAAGCAAAATTTTATAATGTTAAATTTAAAAGAATATTATTATAAACAATATTTATAGGAAAAATAAAATGTGTTAAAAACAAAAATTAACTATTAAATTCCAAAAAATTATTACTACAAACATTATTCAAGAAAAATAAAAATGCATGCAAATTGAAATTTTAAACTTACCGGATTTCCCTGAATACAACTGCCGTGTTGGCCCATAATGAACACTGTCAACTGTTACAAACGTGTAATCCAAATGAGGTAGATGAGAAGAGAGAGAGCACAATTCGGAAGGATGAATATGCGGGTTCGGGGCGAGATCCGCCCTATATATAGGCGAGCGCCACGCGCCTATTGGGCTGGAGGGCCTGCCTTTCACCATTCAGATGTGACATGTGGCGCGTGGCAGCTGCCTTTTCACTTAACAGAAGGCCACGCGTCCTGAACGGATGATTGCAAACATACGGCGCGTGGCCTGGTGTTATCAACGAGCTGTGGGG
>BMAV01015114.1:163693-201298 GCA_019973955.1 Trichonephila inaurata madagascariensis
CTATACACTACCACTTAGTCATCGGGCTTCGTAGGGGTACTATACTGAGGCAATCTCTAGAAATAATTTTCACCAAGCTTGCTGCATTACGTGGAAAATTCTTTCCTCAAAATATGTCAAGAAGAAGGTCCTTTTTTTTTGCGAGTTTATTTTTGTGCGGTTAGTTTTGTACGATTTTATTTCTGCGCGATCTTTTTTTATGCGGTGTATGAATTTTAACGGCTTTGGCGCCACTGAAATGTTTTCTATCAATGTACATATATACACTTCAAAATGCTCTGTTTGTTTGTTACAAACAGTCTCCCGACGATGCACGTTCAAATGCTTTCTCTCAACTCGCTAGCAGCACATACTTGATTGAAGATGAAACTGTCAATGATAGAGACATTATCAATAATTAGATAGATTATGAAGACGGACCAGAAGAACCGGATTCCTTGAGAGCGGATAAAATATATGCAGGGATCCAGCTTTTAAACAAATCAGAAAATAATTTTCTTAAAATTGATACCCGTTCCGAAAGCAGTGAAATTTCGAAAAGATCTTCGATCATGCATATCTGGTTATCGTGACGTTTACAAGCAACTGACCAACCGATTTTCGTCGCAAAAACTTGTCACTTACTTTATGGTGTCGAAAATAAATCAATTGAAATTGTATCTTCTAGTGACGGAAACGATTTTCAACTAATTAATCACAGGAAAATGTGCGCTTTGGATTACGACGAGTAGCAGTTAATTATGTATGTGCATTTTTAAAACTTCTCCATATAAACAACAAGAAATTAAATGTTTTAAAAATGCTTTCATGTGTAAAATTTAATTATTTATTTTGTTTGGAAGCACTTTCTCATAAATTTCGTAAATAATTAGCGTATTTTCCAAGTTTGATTTTTTTATGTGAACCCTCTTCGCCGCATAAAAAATTTTTTTTTGTAGTACGTCGACAAAAAGTTGTTAGTTATATGTAAGTATATAAGAAATATATATATATATATGCAGTCGGACCTCTATATAACGAAGTTCGCTAAATCCCGGAAAAAAGTTCGTTATAAGGAAAATTCGTTATATAGAGGTTAATCTTTTAATATACTTTATATATAAACCACGTAAAACAAATTTTAAATTCATAAACGCTGTATATTAAAGAAAGTAATTATTCACACCATTTTTAAAACTAATTTATGTTTATTTTATATACCTTACCCATGAAAAAATAAAGAAAAACTGCAAGAAAAACAAGAAAAAAACAATGTCAAATGTGTCATTGTATTTTCAATATTAAGAGAAAATAATTTTTTATTAAAATTAATGAATTTTAAGGACATTTTCTAATTGAAAGCATTCAAATAATATTAAACTTACATTATTTTATAACTAGAACACGGGGGACATGGCATAACATCGAAAATGTTTCTAGTGATGGAATGAGGACAATGAAGGTTAAATATGGCACTTCTTGGATGAAACTTCTAGAACTCTTATTTCTCTCAGTGAGTTAAGATCTAACAAAACCAGTTCAAGATTTATGACCACCATAAAATGTATTAAAGAGATAATAGCTTCAAATGTTCAGAAATATTTTAAAAATAGGGAGGAAAAAAAAAATTGAATTACTAAAGAAAAAGTTCGCTATGTAGAAAATGCACTTCGCTATAGTGAGGTTATTTTACGAAGAAAACCGTGAAATGTTCAAGGTTCCAGGAAAAAGTTCGCAATATAGTGGTTCGACTGTATAAATATAATATATATCTTCGAAGATTTTCTTTTCTACGATTTTTTTATGCGTTCCCTATCTACCGTACAAAAACATATTTTACTGTATTTAAGGTATCCAACTACGTTCGGATTATGAATAATATTTATGATATTTAGAATGAATAATATTTATGCTATTTATATAGAGTCACACTTAAATTAGAAAATGTATATAAAATGGTTCTACGAATATTATTACAATAAAAAATTATTTAAGTCAATATTTTGACAAAAAATGAACATAGAATGACCCATTTTCAAAATATTCTCCTTTTATGAAAAATGTTTCTATTATAATAATATTTTGTCTGTATATAGCTCCGACCTCTCTACATAGGCTAAAATAGAATTTTTGGAATATATAACTTAGAAGTGGATTTATTCATATTTTATGACAACAGAGGAAAGAAATTTAAAGATTAAAATGCCAATAATTATTTCAATGGGTTATAACTGAAAATAATGTGAGTTTTTCAAAAATCCTAGATCAAACTCTCTGGAGAAGTCTTCACTTTATATAAGCGAAATATTATTATTTTAGAAGCATTTCTTATAAAAGGAGAACATTTTGAAAAAAGATTATTCTAATTTAGTTTTTTGCCAAAATATTGTATTTAAATAATTTTATTTGTCAAAATATTCTTAAGACAATTTTATACATGTATTCTGATCTAAGTGACACTAAATATCATGAAAATTAATCCATTTATGCGCTTTTTTAAAATCACGGTTCCGAACGTAGTCGGATACCTTAAAAGTTATGTACCGTAAAATCCGGCGTATAACGCGCGGATTTTACTCTTGACACGAAATTTACGGTTGCGCGTTACACGATTGATGTAAAAACGATAGCTTAGAAAAAGAGAAAAGCATGAAAAAATAAATAAATTTAAAAAAATATATTTCTACGTAGATCGAAATACAGTTTTCATAAAAAATTACGTTTCTTATGAATTTAAAGCGTTGTAGTTCAAGAAGTATATTATTTTTTTTAAAGCTTGGAATAATACCTTAACTTCAAAACATAAGAGCATTGCGCACATATACATTGCAGGTTTCTTCGCAAAAAGAGAAGGGAAGGGGGGGGGGGTGCACAGCACTTCCTAAAATATCACATTGTGAGGGACTAAAGGCTGTCGAAACCGCAATTCAGTATTTTGAATTACAAGGTGCGTCGGTAATGGATTTACTGTTCCTTCCTCGTCTTCGTGATGAACTAGCAAAAATTCAGAGTGCAGTACGGAAGATACTAGGACATTCCTATTCTTTCAATAAAGTAGCAAGTTTTTTTAAATTCGGTTACTTAATTTTTAATTATAGACAACTTTATGTCTCCCTAAAGTATTTTTCTTAGGAGTGTCTAATCAGGTAAAATAGTGTACTCTATGTATTCATTAGTTTTGATTTTCATGTAGTAAAGACTTTATGTGCCTTCATGAAAAATATACTTTTCCTTTATTTAAGGATACTTGGGCAGTTTATTTTCTGTTGTATATTCGAGAAAACGACACACACAAGTACAAAACAATATTTTCTGAGGAAACAGCGTGCGCGTGCTATTCTTTTTCAATCCCATTCTCGATAACCCGACATTTTCACAAACTCGGTTGCCCTTCGGTCCATATTAGGTCGAGTTTTCGGGACTCTACTGTATTGTAATATTTAAATACTTTCCTTAATACCCTTGTGTGAAAGCATAGAAAAGCAATCAAAGAGGAACTAATTAAACTATTGTAAAATTAAAATAAAATACACAATAGATATAGATTAAGGCATCCGAACACGTTGAAAATGACCAAATTCGGTCAAAACAGATATTTTTGTTTTTTATTTTATTGAATAAAGATATTGTTTGTTTGTTTCTATGCTACCCAAAGGCCAAGTTACAATCAATTTTATAAAGTTAGAAAAACCGGAAGAGAGTGGGTTTTTGATCTACCAGAAGTGAACATTTAAATTGATCAAAATCTGTCATGGCGAGTCTGATAACACAAAATGTTATAAATGCATTTCTATAACGCTTTTTGAACCTGATATTTAAGTTATTTTCTAAAGAATGTACTAAAATATTTCTTATTGTAGGAATACTTTTTGAGCTATGGCTTGTTATTTAAATAATGGTCTCATAAAGAATGTAATATTTCTTATAATGTTCACTCAATCAGCTCTAAAATTTTCAAATTTTAATAAAACATTAAATTTTTAGCACATTTTCTAGATAAATGCATCTATTTTGTTTTAGTGATACTTTTTCTATATATAATATATGTTTATTATTTTTTTCTCTAACATTGCTAAAATTTCACTTAGAATTGTGATTTTTGTAAAATTCAGGTAATTTATTTTTTATATTGTTAGCTAAATAGTGGTATTTATTGGTATTGAGTCCTAAAAAGCATTTATAATGTTTTAATATGTTATTTTGTTAAAAAATACTCCGAACGTGTTCAGATACCAATCAAATCAAGAATAAACTTAAAATTATGGAAAATGTGTGAATTGTAATTTAAAATCAATATTAATCCGGGGGCGCGCGGGGCACAAAGTCATCCCAGGTTCACGAAATCTTTAATACTTGGAAAACTGTTTATCTGTTACCTATGGCCTTGTCAGTATTCTCTTATATGGCAGTCTTCATGGGGAACTAAAATGTATTTGTCATATATCTCCCTTTGTTTTTTTTTTTTGGAAGTGGCAAACGTTTTTTTACAATCTTAAGGCACTTGTTTTGACTGAGATCCTCACTCGACCACTTTTGTTCCAAAATATTTTCTATGAACATGCTACATTTTTGCCCTGAGAACAACCTAATGGTTTTGATTGCTGTGTTATACGATTTTTAATGGTTTATAAATGTAAATTAACAGAATATATATATAAAAAAAAGAAATGGGCATTTGTGATCTCTATTGAAGGAAGTTGAAAATGATCAAGCAAGGAAGCTAAAATAATGCATACTCATCGTAATAGCGAAAGTAAATTTGAGAAAAGCGATGAACATAAAGTGAACCACTAAGAAAAATATGAAGCCATAAGTGTAGCACAAGACACACTTCGTCGTATCAAAAAACACAAGCAAGAAAAAGTTCAACATGCTATTTGTCTATCATTAAACGGCAAAAAAAAAAAAAAACCACTTTAATAACTCGAACAAAATATAACAGTTTTGCCTGCAAATATAATTTCTGTAATGTTAGCGAAAAGTGTCTGTGATTTGTGTACTTTATTAAAGTCAAGCACATTTGAAACTTCTTGGTTCAGTATGATTGATATTTTGTCTCAAATTATCAAAGGAAAATTGAAAAGTTCTTAAAATTAGGTAAGTACATTTTCTCTTAGTTAAATTATTCATTGGAATAAGGGTTTTTGTCTACAATAAAAATAATTATAAAGAAAGGACTGGGGTAAGAGACTCAGTCACCCCGCGTGGCCATTAACGCCCATATTGAGTGCGTTCCTGCTCCCGGGATAAACCAGAGAGGAAAAATATTTGTTTAAATAATATCCATAAGATATATCAGGACAAGAGTTATGTAGCAACAGCTTGGAGATGCTGGTCAAGGTATTGGCTAACCGATACATGAGCCATCAGGACATGACTATGAAAAATGGTGGATTGAGGAAATAATTGTAGTCAGTTCTGCCAATTTATTCTTCGAGTTATTTTTAGGATTTGTTGTGGGTGCATGTATACAATAGCTTATTAGGCGCTCACGCGACTACGGTAAGCCTGCTGGACCATCTGGCTCAATAAAAATTCATATAAAAATTAAAATAAAATAAATTATTTAAAACTATTACAAATGTTCCCTAGTTTTCCAGGAACTATGTATTGTAAAACAAGCTAAAATCGATAGATACATTGCGCAATGTGTCAAAAAATTATGCACAAACTTGACTACACAATAATTCTTTCATTAAAACTCCGTTTTTGTTCAGAATTTAGGTACCCACGAGTTTCAAACCTGTAGTAGTTACTTCCAATTGCACAACACATCCTTTTCATTTTTATATCTACCTTCACGGCTCAACCATCAATGAATTGCTACATTTCATTCGAATTTCTCTTAAAGGAGTTAAACTAATTAAATTAAATTAAATTGCATTAAAATATTTATAAATATCGAAAGAAAAAAAGAAAGAAAGAAAAACTCATAACTTTTTTCTCTCTATAATTCAAACACACTTATGCACCCCCCGGCTGAAAATATTTGTATTCTTTCTTCCTCGTAATTTGAATAAAGTAAACGCTTATTCACATTATTATTTCATCCATAACTAATTCTGATTTTATTGCAAAGCTTGATTATAAAATGTTGTACATTTGAAAATTTTGGGATCTCAAAAAGTTACTATGATCTTAGAATAATGTGGATATATTAGAGACATTTACCACACAATTATTAGTAATATTTCTACAATTGGAAAATAAAAATTTTCAGAAGCACATATCATTAAATTCCTACTATTAGTTCACTCTCTTCCTATATATATATATATATATATATATATATATATATATATATATATATTCATACATTCAAGTTTAAATACATTTTCTTAAACTTGTAATGGATGATACTTGTTGTGAATACAATTTTTCAAATATTAATTCATTCATTAAATTAAAAAATGAATAAATAGTAACAAACAAACAAAAAATAGTCCAACACCCTATATAGAACGGGAAATGGAAAATTGCTAGGAAAATCACTTTCTATTTTGTCACTTAATATTGGGATTTTGTTATATGTATATACATATTTATATTATAATTGTAGCTATTTAATAAAAAGTAACTAAAATAAGATTTTTCTTTGTTGACCTAAGAAGGAATTGACTTAATATTTTTTTTTTTTTAGATTACTAGTTTTTCTATTTTAAATCCTCATATTATATTAATAAAATTATAATACGTCTTAAAATAACATGAAAAAATGTGCTGCAAAAATTTGCTGAAAATATATAACGATAAATAACGAGAATTTATAAACACAAAGCTATATTAAATTGATATCAATTTTTTAAAGGGAATTCAAACTATATTCATAGCAAAATAAAATCATGGCTCTTTGTGGTACATGTACTACTTTCAATTTAAAGCCTATATTTTCCTAGTACTCCGAAGTTCAACCATTAGAATCGAGAGCTTCGACAAAAGAAAACGACAATTTTTTTTAAAACATCTTCATACACTTCTACAAATTATACTTGTACATAAAAAATATGCTTTCTAATCTTTCTCGTATTAGAAAGTCGGTTTCCGGTATCTTTCCAAACAGACTACCCTTTTCTGGAAAAAAAAAAGATGGGGGATTTCGACTTTCGTATTCTTTGTTCGGGGGAGTCTGAAGAAATACAAGAACAGATGTCGGTGGATGAAAAGTGCTTTTGGAAGGAGCCACCGATTTAAGGTGCGAACCGAACAGCTGGTCCTCTAACCACGGGCTGCGGAACTAAGTTCATTGTGACGTCACGAAGCGGCGTGCTGCCACTGGAGTGCCGACCCCCCAGATTTTGGTGTCCCCTCCTCTAGCCAGCAGCTTCATCTGCTTTTCTGCTCGTCAGCAATCAGCTGTCGTGATTCCTTGTAGTAGTTTACTATAGTTTACCCCTATGTATCGAAAAACAGCTGACCTTAAGAATAAAGAATACAGAAAAAAAATTGGGGTAAGTTAGAGGAGGGGACGTTCGAACCACGCGTACCATATTTATGAATATTACGCTTTGCGCTGATCATTTTGTTATACAATGAGGACATCTGATACGAATTTGAAAAGCAAGACGATTTCTTAAAATGTATGAAGCTTTGCTTAAAATCTTTTGAAAGATTTTTAAAAGTTACATATTATGCCTATATGTATTATTGTGACAGAATAATTTAGCATAGTGCCATTTTCTAATTATTGAATTTACTTTAGTATGAACTTGTAAAAACGATTTATAGATCTAGTATATTCTATTTATCTTCTTTGATTTTAAAGTAAGTTGGAAGGGCGAGGGGATTAGAGAAATTTAGTAATGTGAAATCAAGGTTTTGACTTAAAAGTTATAAAGTGAGACTTAAGCTTTTAAAATTTAATATTTAATTGAAAACTTACTGATTTTGATATGAATACAGATTGATAGATTTTTTTACAAAGAATATTTTTCAGCTGACGGTTTTACCAATCTTCACGAATCTTTGACACTTATAAATAAACGATAATAAATATTACAAAAATTCTGACATTTATAAAATGAAAATTATAAATAATTTATAAATAAATGTATCATTTATAAAGAAATAATATAAAACATTTGCATTATAACTGGATGGGAAAAAATTCTGACATTTTAAAATGAAAATTATAAATAAATTATAAATAAATGTATTATTTATAAAGAAATAATATAAAACTTTTGTATTAGAAATGGATGGGAAGAATTATTTTGTTTTTCCTAAATTTTTCTCTCTCACACTTTTTAAAGCATCGTTTTATATTGTAACAAAGCAGCTAATTTTATTTCCATTCTTTTAAAGGCAAAAAAGAAAAAAAAAAATTCTTTTTAATTAAAAATTTTTTTGCAGCAAAAAATTTGTTAAAATTATTTTCTTTTTCTAATAAGAAAGTTGCTTTCTTAAGTACAATGGAAGTCTGTAAGTAATTTTAATTTTGAAATAATTTTCAATCTGATTAAGTGTTTCGAATTTGGCCCCTATTCTTGAACATTATATGAAAATAGCGTTAAATTAATAATTTTTTCTGGTAATATATATATATATATATATATATATATATATATAGCATTACTTGCTGAAGTAAAATTAGTGAATTAATTGAATATTGGCGAGATACACTACAGTAAATGGAAGTATATATCTCAATTATATACATGACATATATTATTTTGGCCTTCTATCTGAAAACAAATATTCCAAATTAGGATCATGATCTTAAACATAAGATAAAAACATCTTTCAAACATTTAAAACTTTTATGTAGCTCTGAAAACATTTGTAGATATTACGGAGGGCCTTCAGAAGGCGGTGCTAGTGCTTGCGAAATTTAAACATTAATTGTTTCACTTCTTGTTAATTTCATCACGTCCTTTTTTATTGTTTGACGTTTTGAAACACACATTTATTTTACACAATTTTTATAAAATAAATTATTTATCCCGCAGTACTTTGATGAAGTAAATTACATAAATTGGGTCCAAAATTTAGTATTAATTAAACATTTTTTAAAAACTTTACCAATTGCCCTTGTTGCTGAAAGATGTTTTGCATAGTTCAAAATAATAAAAATATAACTAGCACCTAACAGTTAAGGGTATCAAAATTGTTCTAACTAGTTAAGAACAATTTCGACCTTGATAATTTCATTCAAAAAATATAAATTCGATAAGGAAAAAAAAAAAAAATAGTATATTGTTAATAAATTTGCCATAAAAAATATTATATAAGAAAATGAAACACACATCATTTTTTTTGGTATTATTTTGCATATGTTAATTTTATTTTTGAATAAAAATTATTTATATTTGCAAGCATCCTATAAATTCATACAACTTAACTACATATTAGCCCAGTGGCTGAGTGTAGTGTATCGCGTTCCCACGCCACAGGTCCGGCGGGCTTCATGGGCTGGGCCACTGAGTTTAGTTTTAATTAAATATTAGAATTCTTATCATTTAAATTTTATTTTGATGTTCGAAACAGTTTTATTGTTATAAAAGTCAAAACCTTTTCCTTTTCATTATCATTAAAAGATTCATACGACTTTGTATAGGCTAATATTTTCTTTTTAGAAAGAGGGGATACCTTGGTATTACAGCTTCCACTTCTGCAATATGAAATCTCAAGGAGTAAAAATTCTATTTTAGAAATTCTCTCTAGACCTAAATCCTATTTCTAACAGGACTTGTGTCATAGGTTGTCTAAAAAAAATAAAAAAATATTCTGATACAAATAAAAGGAGGGAGGGAGAAAATCTCCTCCTTACATCACGCAAGACCTAAGCATATGCATATTGTTGAAAACGATTTTTTTCTTCCCTCTCTCCTCAAGCAGTAAACCCACTCTTCTTTGATGTTAAATAATCTTGAATAGCCCACCATTCATATCCCGACCTGTGTCGCGTGGCACCCATTGTAGAGATCACCCAAAACCCACCTTCTGCCAAGCGTTCCAGAAGATTGGGCACATAAAGATGCCCGACCTCACGGCACAAAGACCAACTGTGCCACGGTTCAAGGCCATTGTATGATTGGTAAGTCACAGTTCCCTGATGTCCTTTGTGTCCTGGAGCCCCTACGAGGCAAATCCGGTCATTAGTGTCCATTCTGGCGATTTGAAAGGAAATGGCTAATCAGTTACTATCAGATAATTAGTTGCTGATTTCATTTTCACAGATGGCGACTATGTGTTCGATGAAAAAATTATGAGTGATGTGAACTGTTTTTATCACTTCTGCTTGACTTGATTGATGTTTTCCGATGGTAGTTAATCTGTCACATTTCATGTGCTGGGCGCCAGACTCAGAACTTTACCAGATTTTATTTTGAGCCATGATAAATGCTCAAACATGTTTTTAATCCTTTTACAGAGTTTATTTGAAATTCGGCCCCGATATGACATAAAAAAACGAGTTTTGACACGATTAATGCGATATTTGCCAAAACCAATTCATCAGTTTGTTGAAAATTAGATAATCACGATAAGAGTCTAATATATAATTTTAATCTGTGATAGCAATAATAAAAAAGCATATTATTTATTACTTTAAAATCTTGTATTCATATCTACGTGCCAGTTTCGGTTATCGTAACAAATCTGTAATTTCATTTCGAAACTGAAGGATTTAATTTTAGAACAATTCCAAAGTTTTGACATGTGATAGCTGTTGTATAAAAATAGTTTGAATATCCTTTCGATGTGGATATCATATCGTGTGTACACAGATTTGTTTTAATTCCAAAAATAGTTAAGTAAACTTACAAAAAATATACAAAATGACCGCAAAGACATTTATAAATAGTAGATCTTTTATCATGTCTAAGTGACCTCAGATCTACCATTTGAGGTTTACCGCAATAAAAAATATTGAAACCAAGAAGTAGTTTTTGTAGTTTTTAGATTTATTTAGTATATTTTAAGAAATACATGCACAAATTAAGAAGAGTAAAAGAAATTATTATTACTTAAAAGGGGAAAAAATTGGTAAAAATTTACATACACACACGTGGCCCATTCTAAACAAAAAGTTTATGAACAAATTTTCAATTTTGATGTGTTGTTCTGCTATTCATTTTTGAAATGACCTTCAGGATAAGAGATATATTTTAATTTTTACAAAAACTAGAGTACTTTATTTTAGTTATTATATAAAATTGCTTAAAAAAGCAGTGATTATATTCACGTAAATTTTGTAATAAAAGTGATTGATAAATCTCTGAAGGTTAAAACACTTCTAATACTATACAGAACATATACAAAAAATTTCAGTTCGTTATTTTCAAAACTTTTTGAGCAATCGCTGTCCCCATTTGAGCTTTAAAAAAAAAACACATTTCGAGTTAAACGCATTTTAAAGTATAACAAAGTAGAGAGGCCTCTGCCTTTACTAAAACACTTGCAGTTCTTGTTCTCGTGAACGGAAAGCAGTAAACTTGATATTTTTCTAAAGCTTATAAGATTATATAGCCTATAAAATAGAATAAAAAAATTTTGTCACTTTTTTTTATCAAAATTCACAATTTTAAGGTACCTTAAGCTTTGTAGTGATTATTTCATTTTGATAGCTTAGCATATCATTCTGAATGTATTCAATACCAATCCCCCAATTCCCCATATGATCCAACTATCCCGCACAATTTCGTTATTAAAATTATTTTCCCTTGAAATCGTCAATTAATTAGGTATTTATTATTTTCTAATTGTATTGTTGGCTACATATTTTGTGCATGTATTGTGAGTTTTCAATTTACTTCATTTTAAACTACACAGATGACCAATAATTTACTCCTATATAAATTATATTCTGTAATTAATACTAACTAAGGAGAATATCAATCTAGTTTTTTTTAAAGTCAAATTCCCTTCGAAATACATTTTAAAAAGGCATATTTATTTTTAAAAAATTATTTCTATCAAATTTTATACATAAAAAATTATCTTCCAAGAAAGAAAATATATAAATAAAAATGTCTGCATTATTCAAACATAATCTTAGAAACACATTCTTTGAAAATTCACAAGATTTCAGAATCAAAATATTTTGCTTTGAGGATCGGCCTACCAGTATAATGAACTTTTTCTATTTTTTTTGAAGAGATACTGGGACTTAATAATGCATCGATGGGTTAAATGAAGCAGATGATACGGGCACCTGCTATCGGCTTCAGTTCCAAAATGATGCTTCTTTTTCTATAACGAGCTACAAAATAAACACCTGGGTCGAATGCTGTGCCTTCGGAAAAGAAAGCCACATGGTCATTTGCCTCATGGGGAGTAGCATTGCTTCTTCAACAAAATGAAGACAAGACAACATGAAACAGTTGCTTATATTAATTCTTAATCTTTTTTTAAAGATGAATATGAAGTGTTTACAATATTTCGTCTGTGTGTGATGAAATTTAAATATCTCCAACTGTGGCATTGAATAACTATGGCTGTTAGCTTAATGGAAGCAGACGACTTTTTTTTTTTTAATGAACAAGTAATATAAAATTTTATTTTAGCTACTTTTTATTTAATAGTTACAATTAATATAAATATGTATATACATAGGACAGGATCACAACATTAAGTGGTAATTAGTTTTTTTAATTATCATTTTAAAGTATCGTATTGTCCTTTTAATTTCAGTCCAACTGAATGCTTTTACACGTGAGAAAAAAACCTTTTCAAGTTTTGACACAAGTTGCCAAAAGGGTCGCTAAGTCGCCAACGTGGCTGTATTTGTAATTCATTAAATAATTAGTTTTAATCAATTTTTATTAATTATAATTAAATTATTGTATTGTCATCTAAAATGATCCTGTATATACAATTGCAGCTAAATTCAGCGCTTTAAAATGTATTTTATTAACGATTGATAATTTCACCAAGATAAATATACAAATATATAAATAAATAAATAAATATATAGACAGAGTGCGAGCTAATAGAGTAGGAATTGAAAAAATATTCTTTAAAAATAATATATCATAACTCACTATAGTATATAAAGCAGCTTATTTCAAGTATTATTAATTGTTGTTTGAATCAACTAATTTTTTTTTTACACGTAATATATTCCATGTTTTGATTTCTATATTTTAATGAGGAATTCAATTTGATCTTTACATATAAAAAGTCGAATAGCAAAATTTATTGCGTCAATTTTAAAGTTTCTACTTCAAAAAAGGCGGATAATTTACTATAATCTTATACAATATTGCGATATTTTTCCTACAGAAAAGATAAAAACTGTGCCTTGAATTATCGAGTTTATAAAAATTTCAAATTAATTATCGAATAATTTTTAATGTAATTATAAAATTAATTTAATTATCAAAAAATATATAACCGGCGTAGGTTATCAAAAATGTGGCTATCTCTTTTTCCACCTTATAAAATAATTTTTAGTAATCTAATTTAAATTTATCATACATATATATTTGTCCTTATTGTATCTATGAGTTATGTATTCTAAGCATAAAATATTTTCGAACGAGAAACACGAATAACAAATGATATCGGAAATATTCTGTTTTAATTAAGGATATTATTTAAAATAATGATTATAGAAATACGTATACTTTAATTATATTTTCGTGTGATTGTAAAGTATTTCATATTGTTTTGTTATATGATTTAATCGAATACATTATTATTTGCAATATTAAGTAGAATTACTTCTTTTATCTAAGATAATTTATTGATGTTTACCATTAACGCTGTTTTAAATACAGGTAAAAAAAAAAAAAAAAAAACCATGAAAGCAATCATAATGTGTTTCTTTTATAAGAGCACATTTTTTTTCTTATATTACCTCTTTCTCTTGTTTAATTTATTTGAAGAAATTAGTAATCTAAGTTCTCCTCCGGCTTTCAGTAAAAAATTAGTAAAACTATTTACATGAAATAACTATTATATGAGCACACGCTTCGTAAAGATAAATTATTATACAGTTCTTTTCTCAATGTAAAACGCAACTATATTTAGAATATTCCATAAACTTACTTAACTAAAATTCTGTTGCCAGATTCAAAGTAATTTTAAATAAAATTATTAAACAGGAAATGTCGAACGTATTAGGATTGGCAACAGCACCTTTTAAAAGAAAGTTTCTGTAAAAATTAAAACGTGGCAACAGTGAGACGATAGATGCAATCGACTTGAAAAACGTGATTATATTTATCATCTGCCTTTGGCGTCATATCTGTTGCCACTCGTAATAAGTTCAAAATTTCCTGTTGGATAATATTTAATATTTGTCTTGTATTTAATATTCATTCTCTGAATCTGGCAACAGAATCTTTTTAGTTAAGCATGTTTACGGAATATTCTAAGTATATGTTTTACGTTAAGAAAATAACTGTATGTGTGTGTATAATACTTTGTTTATACGGAGCGTGTGCTCAAGTAATTTGTTTATATATATATATAGCTTCATTAATTTATAAGTGAAAATAGCCTCATTTTAACTTGCGTGTTGAAGAAAAATAAAAGATATCGAAATCGAAACTTTCTCGAATCGCAACAATATCAGTTTGGCCCATTATTTGGCAGGAAAACGAACTCTTAATTGGTGGGTCCCGAATTCGGGTTAATCGTTTATTAAGACAATCACGTAATGGGGCTTATATATATTAAACATGTTAAGATTGGAAGTCTTCAATTTAGAGTCACGTGGATGTAAATAATTGGGGTATGCTTAGGTGTCGACTTTTGTCATTTAACAGTAGTTCAAAATTATAAGGCATTTTGGTAATATTTATATATTGGATCTTTGAGTTGAGCAAGAATATAGGAAGGCAGAAATGTTCATTAACAAATAAAAAAGAAAATATAACAAGTGTAAGGAAAAGATGTATGAATTTCTTGTCGTCGTTTGGCATTTGTGTGTGTGTGTCGTTTTATGAGATTAATTTTCTCAGTAACTGCACGATCTAATCACGTACGAAAGGGTGATATCTTAAAACAACAAGTAAATACTAAACAAAAGCTGCATTTCTTTTTTCAAAAAAAAAATAATTAAATTTTGATTTGTTTTTGAAAACTGAACTTGTCCATCACCCACTTCTTGCAATGGGTAATTCTAACTCTTGTTATAAGTTAAACCTTCTTTGTTTTGAATGGAAGAAGAGGAAATTTTTCCGAAAAAACAAACGAGACTTGTCGGAAAACGTTGTCAGGTTACAAAAAGATGGTTCAGTCGCCATAGAAAATTTAGCTTCCTTTGAAAGTATTCCAAATTACAGTTATACCAGATGGGATTGCGAATTAATAAGAAACGAAGGAAACAATTTACGTCTTCCGCAATCTACAGATTTTCAGTCTGTGGAGCTCGTTTCATTACCTTCAGAAGATAAATACGTTAATAAGTACTTAAATGGTGAGAATGAATCTCATTTAAAGATATCCCTAATGAATACTTTACCACCGCCAATTCCTCCTCGAAATGTCGGAAAAAGTTCTGATACAGATTCTTTACAAGTAAACGATGAACAGGTAACTTCAGAAATGAATAAAGCTCCTTCTATGGAAACATTATTAGCTTATACACAAAATTATTGTGCGCAACAGAATGCTATAGAATCTAAGTTATCATCAGAAATAGCACGCAATACCCAGACAAGTGATAAACGGATACTTCCAAGAATAGCGCCAAGTGTACTTGAAACAGCACCAAATGAAAAGCTAAGTGTTGGCAATGAAACTAGGAGCTGGAACAAGAATTCGAACTTTCCACCTCCCATTCCGCCAAGACAACGTGACATTGTTAATACATAAACTGCAGTAAAAGATTAGTATCTAATATATGAATATGAAATGGTTGTATTTTCTACAAGTTTTATTTTAAAATTAAAATAAAATTTTAACTAAAATTTAATTTTAACTTTTTACAAGAGTTTAAAAATTTGGCTTTGGATTTGCAGCCACAGTTAGGACACGAAAGTTAGCTCACGATTTTCAACCAAAATATTTTTAGGTAGTTTTATGGGTACTTACGTATTAGCCTCACCACATCCCACAAAGCATGCCATTTTCCAGCAAAAACTAAGATCGATTGCTGTGTTGTTTTTTTTTAGCACATTTAAATTTTTTTGTTTTGATATCATGGTACGATTTTTGGGGCGCCAATTTGGCTGCAATGACGCTTTTACATAGTACCGTTTTATACATTATTTACATTTTTTTATTTAATTATTATGTTCTTTGGAGCTAATTTGACATCAAAACGCTCGCGCCAAATAGACCTTTGGTGGCCAGTCTAATGTTGTATTGTAATGTTATCGCCCTAACTTTTGGCGAAATTTCAAAACTATTTGGTGGAAAGAACCGTAAGGTAAATTAAATAAGTGCCAGGTCGCCAAATCATCTGCAAGATTTGTTAATCAAAAAGTAGTTTGTATGGTTTACTGAAAAAAGGTTTGGTAGAATATAATCATTATATCGTGCCAAAAGATTGCCAAATTAGGCGCTATTATTTATTATATTTAACTTTGGTCAATGCATTTCTTTTTTTGGAGCGCGTCTTTATCAATCATAAGTTAACCAATCGTCCTCCTTTTATAGGTTCTGTCCTTCTTCGAAAAGTGTCTTCCTTTTTGTCCTCCTTTTCAATATTTTAAAACTTATCGGTTAATGTCTGTATTCAGAGATGAACCAAACATGTTTCCAAAATGTCGAAGAATGGTCTGAAACAAATATCACAGGAAATAACAGTTTTCAATGGTATTTTTTGACTTGATCTCAAGTAAAGTGGGCAGAAAAATATTACGTATAGAAAATTACGTTGAATTTTTATCGAAAGAAATGCCTGATATTAAAATCAATGACAATTGTCTGTTTGAAGTAGAAAGAAGACTGAATATATATTTAAATTCTAACAAATTAGAACAATTGGAAAATCAACATACTGAGAAATTGGTAAAAGATGGGTGAAATTACTTAAACCATTTCAAAACTGAACATATTCCATATGAAAATGTAATTATTCTTGTTGAATTTACGTTGTGCTGCCCTGGAACTAATGCACCAGTTGAAAGAGTCTTTTCGATAATTTTTGGACAAGTGAGAAATCAAGATTGAATGTTGATATTTTAGTTGCAGTACTTACAGTAAAGATGAAGGATATATTTTGCTCCGAAATTTCCGATATATTAGAAAATAAGAAATTGACAAACAAAAATAAATCATTCAATGGACAAATATTCGTTTAAGATAATAATTAAAAAGAATGTAAGCGTATTTTTGTTTGAATTAATCAAACGTTTCATATATTTAAGTTGTAATTTTTTCTTAAATTTTTCGTCCTTTTTCATTGCAAAAAAATGGTCACCTTATCAATTAGCCCCAATATAGACAACCGCATCAATGGCGTAACGTAACACCCCCGCATTGCTTGACTGACGCTAAGTGCGTATTTGGGCTTTGGGCCCAAAACTTGAGTTTGCAGAGGGCCTTAATATTCTTCGTTAAGCCACTGGTGTTCATGGTCATAAACTTGTCGTCAGCGTTATTTCTGTCGAGTTGTGGTCTCAGTTCGAGATTTCGTTTAAGACCTACCGGAAATGAGACCGATAAACATTAAATTTGTCGAGGCACCTCTCGTAGAAGTTTAGAAAAATGGCCGTGATTTCATATTACGAGATCAGTCGCCAATAGTTCTCGTGTTGATTGGAAGTGTGGAGTTCGTAAGCAATCGATCAGAATTGTGTTTAAACTCTCCGCATATAGATACTTCACAATAAATAAATAAATAAATAAATTATGAAGTTTAAAAAAAATTTTTTTTTTTTTTTTTAAAATTATGAAAAATATAAACATATTTTCAGAGAAAAAAAATTTTTTTTCTCGAAGAAAAGTATTGCGACTGGGTAGAGTCTTTGTTGTTCGAATGAGAATGAAAAGAAAATATAGTTTTGTTAACAAAGATAAAATATGGGGATGATTTTGTAATATTCACTTTTGTAAAATAAATTTTCTCCAAAATGACATTTTAGGGATTTTTTCTATATAACTGGTGAAAGAAAAAGAGAGTGAGAGAGTAAGAGAGATAGAGAGAGAGGGAAAGAAAGATAGAAGAAAGTCATGTAAATGAGAAAAGAAATGCCGAAATATTGGATATCATAAGACAATACTAGATAACTAGTTAACTAGATAAATCTCTCTATATCTTATCTGCTGTAGATTATCATTAAGAAAAATATTTAACCATCAAAAGAAATGCATTACATTATATAAATGAAATTTTGCTATTCCAGAAAAAAAAAGTTCAAAAGAACATTCTATAAATAAAATTCAGCATTAAGAATGAAATTAAAAAAAAAAAAAAAAAGTTTAAAAATTTTAAAATAAAAAAAAATAAAAAGGAAATAACTTTAACGGAGCGAGTCAATGGCATTTTTCACGGCAGTCTGTTCAGTGTATTGTTGCCAGTTTATCAACCCAGAACTGGTTTGGCCATCGGGAGGGGAATCGAATGAAAATGGAAGACGTTGTTCTAAGATGTCTGCCTCAATGGAGCTAAAACAGGCGCTTCCTGATTATTCGTAAAAGAAAAAAAATTAACCACGGAAAACGCACAGAGATTGATAATGTCTTCTCCCCCAGCCATCTGGTGAACATATCGTTGAACTCCTTTTTATAATTTTGTTATTTTCACTTTGATAAATATTTCGAATCTTGATAAATATTTCTGCAGCTCAATAAACCTAGTCTTCTTGTACACCACTTCAAAGTTCTTTCCTAGCTTTATTTTTTTTTTAAAAAAAGTTCTGTATATGATATATATGGCCTTTTTAACACTTGGGGGGGGCGGGGGGGGGGGGGGGGAGGGTGGAGGCGGTGAAATGCGAAACACTAATAGCAGTGGCGTTAAGATTCAATGACGGAACTTATGATTTATCTGGATGACCGAATATTTCAGCAGGGGCGTAGCTGCCACCGTATTAATGGTACAGGGGTCCCAACATGTGCAAATACAGTCCCACTAATAGGGCTCCCATATTTAAAAAAGGGCCCCGAAGGAATTTTGATCAGGGAGAGCTAGCTACGCCAGTGTATTTCAATAACATAACTTGAACCTTAATTTATGCTGCATAAAAACTGATACTTGCACGTTGAAATATTTTTAAGTTTGCATAAAAAAGAAATGTTTCCCGTTTTTTTCGAACTACTTATGGTATCCGACTACGTTTGGAAATGGGATTTTGAAAAAGTGTATAAATGAATGCATTTTTTTTCTATTTAGAGTCACTTGAATTAGAATATGCATATAAAATTGTATTAAGTATGTTACTACAAAGAAAATTATTAAATGCAATTTTTTTTGGCAAAAAATGAAGAAAGAATGACATTTTTTCAAAACATTATCCTCTTATGAAAAATGCTTCTATAATAATAATAATATGTTTTGCCGAAATACATTTATAGTTCAAACTTCTGTGCAGATCCTGAAATAGGATTTTTGAAATACATAATTTAGAAGTGCATTTATTCAGATTTTAATGTATTGGACAGTAGAGAGATTTTAATAAAAAACGCCGATTATAATTTCAATGGACCGTAACTCAGAAAATAACATGAACCTTTCAAAATCTTAGTTCAGGCTCTGAAGAGAAATCTTTGCTATGTATAGGCACAGGGGACCGCCGTATCAATGATACGGGGCCCCTACATATGTAACTATAGTACCACTAACAGGGCTTTATTGATGCCTTTTCTGTAAAAGGATATTGTTTTGAAAATGTGTCATTTTTTCCCTCGAATAATTTTTGCCTGAAAATTGCATTTAAATGATTTTTTTCTTTTAATAATATTCTTAAAACAATTTTATAAGTATATTTAATTCATGTGACACTAAATAGCAAGAAAGTTATTCATTTATACGTTTTCACTTAATGCGTTCAGAACGCTGCAGATACCTTAACGTTGAAAAGGACAGAATGGAGAATTTTCCTTTTTAAGCAACAAATATTTTTTTTCAGTAAAGAAATAATGAAAATGCATCGAAAATAATTGCATTTCATCTCTTTCCATTAGCTTTCTAAATATTAAAAAAAAAAACATAAATTTTCAGTAATTTAATTATGCATTATGATAAATAGCATTATGAATATTGTACATGTACACATACACGCAATAACAGATATATAATTCTAAATTGAATGATTAACAATTACGTGCAATTCAGGGGCGTAGCTACCGCCGTATCAATGATATGGGGCCCCTAAACTACAGGGGCCCCAACATGTGTAACGACAGTACCACTAACAAGCCTTTCATTTCTAAAAAAGGGCCCTAAAGCAGTTTTGATAAGGGCTCACTCAAAACTAGCTAAGCTTGAGGTGCAATTAAATGACTTTAAACGCGCGCGCACACACACACCAATATACGTTAGCAATGCATTCAATTAGTTAATATATAGGTATTTTGTTCTTATATAAATCCAAAATTTATCATATTATTAGTATAAGTGGATTCTCTTGATGAAATATGTCATTGATATTTCAGTATTTAAAATGTATCCTTATATTTGCACATTTAAATAGGTTAATGATATTTTGTGTTTCCACCGATACTAAACCAAATCAACGAATGCCTTATTTTTATTCTGAAATTAACGTGTTACTTTCAAGTTTTAATAAAATAAAGATAAAAGAGTTTCTCAATTTTTTAAATTATATACACTTTTTTGTAGCAATTGCTTACAACACGTGTTGAAAACATATTTACTGTGATGACTGAAAATACCAATTTCCAATATTAATTCTTACTGTTAAAAACAAATTCATCACATAATACATATAATTTCACGACAAATATCACAGTATTATGAAGCAAGCTTTTTGAAAAAGGGGGTGTGTTCATCGTTAAATTGATTCATAGGCACAGTTAGTATTTCGTGATGAGAATCCTCCCACACTTTCTCTAGGGAAAATATAGATTTCTCATTCCAAATTCAGGTGTTACGCAAACCCGTTTGTGCACGCCTAAGCCTTGCATAGAATTGTTCTCAATTAAATAGCTGTTGTTATCTTATGCCTAAAAAACGCTTCCTGGTTTTTTTACAGGGTATTTTTTTGTAAATAATAGATGACTGGCTCCTATACAGAGCTGACGTAAATTGTAGTAGCTCTCAAATATTCCAGTAAAAACTATTTGATGCAAATACTTTCTTCTCATCTGCTAATTCTTTAATGAAATAATCGTTTCAAAAATCTTATTTTACCATGATTATTTCTATGATTAATAATTTAACGTACAATTACCAAATATTTAGAGTTATTTGCAAAAATTATTTAAATATTTTTTTTTCTTGGAAGAGTTGAAAGAGATTTCTGGAATGTGTGTGTGTTTTCAAGAATAGAACATTTGAAAAATATTTTGTTTCATCCACAATAACTGTGCAAGTCTGTGAATAATGAACAAACATATTTTGTTATCTGCGAATATCAATTGAATTGATTCGACCCTTAAAGTTAAACCTTTTTACCACGTATTGCAAAACAGCAATATTTTCTGGTGAAAGACCATTCTACGTTTCTTCTACAAAAACTTTTAATATTAATGGTTATATTTTAGAGTATTTCGTTATAAACATCTTGTTTTGTCTGCAAATACCACTTTGGGAAGCTATACAGTTAAGACATAGAGAAAAAAATTATAATTCCCGTGGGACGGATCTGACATGGTATTTCCCAAATTTATCAAAATTGCTGTGATACCTTTGCGTCACATAATTGAAGTGGAAAATGTCAATTCAAGAAATCCGAAACTGTCACGAGGCGTAGAAGCAAGTATTATCGAATTTCTGTCAAGTGCACTTGGATTCAAATATCGAATATTTGTCACCGATGATCGCGAATGGGGTCGTTTTACAGAAAATGGAACCTGGTCTGGGGTAGTCGGGATGGTACACGACAATGAAACTGACCTTGGATTTGGATATATGGCCGTGACAATTAACAGATCAGAAGTAGTTGATTTTATTCCATACAGTGTTGAAGAGTATACATTCGCAACCAATTTTCCTCCTGTTATGTCAAAAGCAGGATCTTATGTCCAACCATTTCAATGGCAAGTGTGGATGACCCTTTTTTTGATAGCGACTTTTATGCCAATTATATTCAAAGTTCTGATGAGTAAAAGAGTTTCACTCCAGAGGCTGACTCTTGAAATGATTGGCTGTTTTGTATACCAACCTTTCTGCATTCCTTTAACACGCACGAGAGATAGGTTTCTCCTAGGGAGTTGGTTTGTTTTTGTGGTCCTTATATCATCTGGATATGCTGCTGTCTTGCTTTCGTATTTATCAGTTCCCTTAAGAGAAAGAGGCATAAGAACTATTAAACAATTAGCCACTGTAGTCTCAGAAGGAAAATTCAAATGTCTGGCGAATCGTGGTATTGCTGGAATTGCTCTTTTAAGAGATAGCCATGATGAAGATCTGAAGAAGATTGGGAATAATATTATTGAAAAAGATTGGTTTTCCAGAGGTAAAACGGTTCGGTTGCCTAAACATATTGAGAAATCAGTTGCATTGTTGGGAGCCAGGTCTTTTTTTCATTTAGAATATGGGGAGGAACCATTCGAAAATAAATACATTTTCGAAGACACTATCGCGTCTTGGAACGTTGGCATCGCTGTGAACAAGGAATTCTGTTGTAAAAAAGAATTAACTGCAGTCGTTTCTAGAGCTGTGGAAACTGGAATTTATAAAAAGCTGTATAATAATGTTTTGTACAAAACGAAATTTAGTTTGGAATTGGATGATGGTTTACCACCTCACTTTGTTATTTTGACTCTTCATGATCTGACTGGTGCGTTTGTGTTTTTGGGAACTGGATATCTATTTGCATTTATTTGTCTACTTTTTGAGTTAGTAAGTGTTGCATAGTTATAGAAAATATGTTTAAGCAAAAGGTATATAAAAGAAAAAAAAAACTAAAATTACAAAATAAATAAATAAAAAGAAAGAAAGAAAAGAAAAGAAAAAGATGAGAAGGCAGCCTAGAGTGATATTTTTTGAACAAAGCTTTACAATTTTCTTTTAATTCAGTTCCTATAAGTTTGAACATATCTTATCAAAACAAATATTTTGCGAATAAAACTCGATTTGCCAAAATAGGAATCCGCATGGGATAAAGATTAGCAGAAATAAAGAATATATATAGACAGAAAACTCTCTAAATTTTGGTAAAATTTTACGTTTTATTTTGGAGATATAATTGGATAGCTCGAATATTTATAAATAAGGTATTGGTTAATCCCTCGACTTTTGAAATCTTCTACCTAACCTAATATTAAAAAAAAAGTTTCGAATGTCTCCCAAAGGGGTTTCTTCTCAGATTCTCTTTAATTGTTGAGTTACATCAGCGGAATCCTGAAATGATCGAAAGTATTCTTTCATTAGACTCAAAACAAGTTCCATTGAAAAATAGTTTGCTGATTTAGTTGAGCAACGAAGTGTCTGAAACTATGAATAGAAATTATTGTGATCAAATGTGATCAAGGGTTACTGTGAAAAGGACAATGCAATGTGGCATGGAATATTATCGATGCATCACAGTGATGTATATGTGTCACAAACGACAACAAAATTGTTACATCAACCTAATAAAAGAACGCCTTAGACAATAATCGCAAGTTGTAAGGCTGTGTGGTCGTTGACACAGCAGATTAATAATCTTAATATTAGATTGGACGTCTCAAGAGTAGTAGTGAAGTGTGATGTAGAATGAAGTGTGGTAGTAGACAGCAGATTAATAATCTTAATATATATATTAGTTTGGACGTCTCAAGAGACGTCTTTAATTGCCATCAAAGTTAAATTCGAATTGAGAGATAGAGAGGAGTAATTTTACTCGAGGTTATAGAGGTTTCTAGTAAAACAAGCTAAGCACTACAATAAACTTTTTTGCTAGTGTAGGCAGGTGCGAGGAAGTTGCCATAACAATCGTCACGAGCTTAGATTTTATTTTTTGAGTTCCTATCGCGATAATCTCTGCGATCACCTGAGCCCCGGTTACCAGTCGAATCGTTGGTAAAGGCGAATCAAGTACTGTGAGAATCACAGCAGCAATTGAAACAAAAAAGCACTGCACACACCTTAATACCGCTGCAACTTTATATGTTCCAAACTGCATACCGTAGTGTCAGAGTTTTCTCTCTTGGTTGGAAATCAGCATATTCATACTCACCCGTCAATGTGATTGATCAGAAAATATAATTCGTTGGACAAGGTGACTTTCTTCCATTCTTCTATGGTCCAATGCTGATGTTCCAAGAAGACTTTTACGTCTTAAAACTTTTTGAGGCCCTGGATCCAGAGAAATCTCAAATTTTTTTGGCTATGGGCCCCTTTGCAAAAGTAGTTCCTGTGATCGTTAAAAGTCGACAATATATATCATGCATTTTCAAATACTCGTACTAACGGTAATTTGAAAGAAATGTGTATGATAGATTTCGACTGAATGACCGCATTTTGACCGTGAATTGAATGATTGCTTATGATATATTAGCTCAGGCCTAGACATGTGGACAATGGTCATCACATAATAATACAGTCTTGCCACTTTTGCCAGTTCACATGTAGTTTGAAATTACCTGTTTTTCGAGAAATATGTACGGGAATAATATTTGACCATTAAGATTATCCGGATCATGATCTTATTAAGACAGAGTCGAGAACGAAATGAGGCCCTGAGCCAGGGCCCAATTGACCCATGCCTTAAGACGTCTCTGGTTCCAAGGCACATTGCTGGCGCTATTGGGGATGATGTGCCAACAGAGTAAGGATGCGATTTAGGCATCAGCTACGTAGGTCCATACGCTGAAATGTACACTGGAGTGTGTTGAGACACATCGTCTGGATCGTCTCTGTTTGTAACTGCTGGTGATATCTGCAGTTGTAGCTTTTCGGTTATAGCGAACGGACTCTGATCTCTGCAATCAATGCGTCGTAACCGACCAACCGCTAGCAGACGACTTAACGTTCCAGGATCCATGCATCACTTTCTATAAATTCTCACAAAAGTTGCACATGAGCAGTCCACCAAACTAGCCATTTCTAAAATCAATGTTCCCAGGCCGAGCTAAACTATTCGATCTTGACGAAAATCGAATAAATCAACTGTTTTGCCATTATGTATCTAAACACTCAACGTTGAAGAGACGGTACGTTCTCCAACGTCGTAGTTTTGTCTTCGGGCGAGCTCATAGCTCCAGGTGAAGGGGGATCATAATGCAATAGATCGTCGGTGTGAATGTTGTAGGGAAATGATGAAATTAGGAATTTTATCAAATCCTTAAGGGATATAATCAATTGACTGGTGATGTTAAAATAACGTCTCTTCAAGGTCATTTTCCTGATGAAAGTAAGTGATTTTATGAAATCTCTGAACTGTTTCAGTGAGATGAAATAGTCAGGATTTGCATTGGCAAAATGCTGTCCGGAGGGAGGAAGACACCTGGGGGGGGGGGCAAGTTCTTGTACTTCCTAACCATACAGGTAGTACTATCGCTCCCCTAAATATCAACCCCATATCTTTAAAAAAATAGCACCATAGAATTAACATAGGGATTGATATTTTAATGTGTAAGCAACCATGAGGAAAGAGATGTTTCACATAAAAAAATACCAGCCTAATTTTCTAATTATTTGTTAATTAGTTTCGAATAAATAATTTGTATTTCATTAACTATTGTTCTATTTCTTATTTCTACGTTTAATAATGCACCATATTTGTTAAATAAGCACTTTTAAACTCTTGACAATATTATTTCATCATTTCACTGAAACGGATCAGGGACTTGTTCAAATCCCTTACTTTTATCAAGGAAATGACCTGGAAGAGACGTTATTTTAAAATATTCCGTCAATTGATTATCTCCTTTAGGGATTTGATTAAAATTCCTAATTTTTTTCATTATTTTCCTGCGACATATACATTTAAAACATTTTAAAGTTATAACTGTTTTAATGAGTATTATATTTGACTTAGTAGAATTTGTTTTTTGAGTGAGTATATAAATCAATTTATATACGACACATTTCCTAATAATTGTTACTGATTCACATAACTAATTATTCATCAGCATAAGAAAACCTATCTGATATTTTTCTTTTGCTTTTAAAAATTTACAAAAGCATTGAATTAAAAATCGTATTGATGAATTAACTCTATAAATATGCACAATTGGAATATTTCGGAAACTAAAACTGAACACTCAGTAATAAAGATATAAAATTATACTATACGTTATTCAATAATAAATTATTCTGATGAATATTTTTGCATTCCAGTAATAGTTATTATCCAACGTTTCCACATAAGGATGTAGTTTAAAAGCAACTTTTTTCTATAGTAAAATTTTATTTTTTTGAAAAAAAAAGAAACGTTTTATCTTTTTACAAATAAAATAAACTTTTTTTTTAAAAAAAATAATTAAACACCATGTTTTAATAAATTTCTAAAATTATTAAGTCATTTAACTTTTAAATTTGAAATTTTGAAAAATACCTTTAATTTGAATTATATCATTTAGAATTACTACATGTTTTCTCCACAAACGTTTTTTCGGATATCCTTAACAACAACAACAAAAAAGAATAAACTGTAGCATAAGGCCTAAAATATAATTAGAAGTTTTTCAGCGAAATGGAAGCCTCACACACACACAATTAAAGGAAAATTAATTTAGTGCCTACTTGTCTGTGTGTGTTTTTAATTAATTTGACACTTATGAATCAAAATGGTTGAATTATCTTGAAATTGAAATTAAGAGACATTTTTTTTAGAGCTAGTGCTGACGTACTTGCTTTCTTTTTATTTCAAATTCTTCATTTATAGAAGCAAAAATGTATAATTCTACTTTTGTTGAAAACGTCGTTATTTGTTGCTTTATCACAAAATGCCATGCTATTTGTGTGTAGATTTTTAATAAGTGTAAAAATTGTGTTGGCAATATAAATCATTTGAAACGTTCTTGAGTAATGTTTTGTTATTTATTAAATACAATCAATTAAAGTAAAAATGTATTCGAATTAGACAATTAATTAAGCAAAAACATAAAAGAACTGATTTTTTTCTCGCTCTCTTTGATGACACTTTAAACAAAGAAATTTATTCTTAATATATCGAGAAAAAAACGCTTACTTATTAAATTAAAAAAAAATATTTTAGAATATGAAGCCAAAAATATGAACGTGATTATTTCTCAAAACAGTACACAGAAATACATGTGATTACTCTCTATGAAGAAATGTTAGTTTTTGTAAAACAATTTTTTCCCCTTTTACAGAAAAAAAACACACACACAATTAGTTTTATCCTTTTTTAAAAAAAACTAAAGGATACCTCTAAGTTTCGGAAATTTTTCTTACAAATGGAATATATATAACTTGGAAAGAATAAAATCGTGCCATTATTATTAATGTTAGTAAATTTATATGACAGATACAGACACATCATACATAGCTAAATAGTTATATTATATTAGTTTGTATACCCGTTCTTCACACATGGGTGAATTGAAAAATTAAACAGTATAGATTAAAGGATAAAGTTTTTAATGAGTTAATTTTACGTAAATTGCAAATTAAACAAAAAAACTCTTTTTGCCTATCATAGCTGAACAAAAAATCCTAGTTGTTAAATTTTAAGTCTGTAGAGGTCTAATAACTCATAAAAAGGATTTTTTTTTTTTATTTAGAACGCCCCCGTAACTCCCTTGTGGGTCAATTTTTGAAAACACCTTCCTAAGCTGATCTCTGCTCAGCAAAAGTAACATATTGTTACAAATTTTGTGTAATGAATGCTTAAAATAGTGTAAATAATTTATATCTGGATGTGTAATACATTAATATTGCGAATTTGTAATATTCGCAAGCAATGCCGTTCCTTGCATTATAATGGTGATTCAACGGAAACAGAGAAATGTTGGCTATAAAGCCAAGTTGGTATCCCTTTTGGCGATCCTGTTGGCAACTTGCCGATTGGTTGATGGTGCAGAAGTTGATATGCTGTAGCGCTACCGGGTGGGGAGCTGCAACAAAAAGGATAGCACAAAAGCATTCTCCACAAAAAAATACATATAAATGCCAATTTTCATAGTGATCTGTTTAACGGTGTTGTGTGGAGTGAAGCGAAGCCATATATGCAAACATTCATTTTTATATTTATAGATAAAATATTTTTGCAATGGGATATATAAATGTATTTATATAATATATTGCATATGGGGAGGAACTATATTGTCTTGTTATATTTTTGCCGATTGTTCAACTTTAAGTTCGTAGATTGTAATTATTTAACTTATAATTAATGATTTTATGTATATATGTAATTATTTAGTAATATTGTATAAAACATGTGGTTAGTTTAATTTTCTTTATTATGGTAAGTGTAAGAGGCTGTGTGTTGCAAGTGGTTATGCTTACGAACTCGTGGTTGGCGTGTCATGATTTCGAACCCTTGTGCAAATGAAGATCCACCAGATAGAACCAAACTGGTCCCACCAAATTGGTCGAGACTCAAAGTCCTCTGGTAGGGATAATATGGAAGTTTGGTGAGGGGAGTGCTAGCTTTCAGTTATCGTCCTCGTTAGTTGACCGTGGTTCAAAATTACGAGGTTCGTCACCAATAGCCCTCGTGTTGCTTCTGAGAGCAAAATAAAAATTAAACGTAAATTATAAAATCAATTAATTATTGATAAATATGATGATTCTATACATCATTAAAATAGAAACATATGGTTTCTTAGTAATATTTTTTATTTACTGAAAAATGTCTCATTTATAAATTTTCTCTTACTGTTAAACTTCCCGTTTTATAAAAAGAAATAAAATTTGATATCAAATCTCAGTGAAAGAAAATAAAATTTACATGGAAGAAAAATAATTTATATATACGTAGCTTTTTTTTGTGTGGAAAAAGTACAAAGTATATATCTTAGAGAAACTAGCAATTCATGAATGTGCAGCTGTCATTTCATATGTTCTAAAGAATTTCAAAAAATAATTTTCTAATTTCATAACAGATATGAAAAATTTATTTTTCATTAGTATGTTCTTTTAATTTATATTTCCTTCATCTCAGGTATCTTTATGAACAGAAGAATCTAAAGGGAAACCTGAAGAATTTTTGATTGATTGTCTATTATGGTCTTACATTATAGACGCCTTAAGAATTTTTGAGGCCCTGGGCCTAGAGACATCTTACGACTTTTTGCAGCCCTGGGCAACTATGCAAAAGTAGGCCCTGCTTGTGATGCTTAAAAGTAGACGGTATATAGCGTACATTATCCAATACTCGTACAAACGGTAATCTTAAACAAATAAATGTGCGTGATTCACAATCTCATAAATCTAGGCCCCAACCGACTGCCGCCTTTCGATTTAATAATGATGGTATATGGTGGTAGGCATATACCTAGATGTGGACAAAGGCAGTGGCGCAAAGGAGAATATTTGGACCGCTCTGCAAAGTCAGGTTTCGGCCCCCCAAGTTGGAATTTACAAAGGGTAGGTACTTGATGGCAGTCAGGCTTTGGGGCCCCCGCAATGTGGGGGTGTACGTTACGCCACTGGACAAAGGTCATCACATAATATTGTAGTCTTGCCACTGCTTCCAGTTGAGATATAGTTTGAAATTCTCAGTTTTTCCGGAGAATATACGTCCAGGAATAACATTCTACCTTGTGACGGCTCTATCCGCGATCTTCTTACTAGCAGTCCTCTTGAGGAATTTTCGGTCCTTAAAAATTATTTTATTAGAAAGTTTCCCCCGAAGAAGAAAAAACATGAACATGCAAATTAAGACTACTATATTAAGTCTAGGCTTTCAGGTTAGAGAGAGAGATAGGGTAACAGTGATTAATCTCTCAAATTTAATGCGAGGCGACAATATTTAGTAATTGATAACTGTATTACTTAAGGTGACGATCTGTCACTTGAGATTGAATCTAGATTAGATAGCTAAGACGGCAAAGTTTTTGAAGTGACGTAAGTGTCCTATTTAATTAAAGTCTTCTCATATCTCGTTAATTGTCTTCATATTTATTAATTGGGTGTATCTCTTAACTTTGGTTGATCAAACTTGTGTTGTGGTTTGTGCTATAAATAAATTAGGTGATTTTGTGAATATGGTTAGTCTTCCTTCCATTTCTCCCACACTTTTAGGCGAGACTTTTACAACCTTTAAAATGATTCAAATCATGATCTTATTGAGGTAGAGTCGGGAACGAAACGAGGCCCCCACCTAGACCCTGGGCCCAGGCACGGTTGGCTCATGCCTTAAGACGTCCCTGTCTCACATTTAGAAGCAAAACTAAGGTTATTGGCAGCACACCTCGTTATTTTGAACCCGATCAAGTGACGAAGAGGACTTCTAATTTGACACTTTGTTAATTTTTGCATCACGCAGACGAGGTCCCAGTCTAAATGTGAAACAACATATTTAACATATACCAACCATGTTTCATGAATATGTTTGTAATGGAATGTCAGGACTCGAATACACGTCTGGACTGAAAGATTGCCAGCATCGAGCTCACTGCTACGATCGGTCTCTCAGCAGTGGCATAATGTACACCCCCGCACCGCGGGGGTGGGGGATGGAGTGGAGGCAAAGCTTGAGTGATACCACGTCCCTCACCCCCCGCCCCCGCCCCCCCCCCCCCCCTCCCCGCGGCGCGGGCTAATATTCTCCGTTACGCCACTGTCTCCGTAAATGTCTGGAGAATATCTCGTCTATAGCGATTAAGAATTAGATAGACGTAGGTTTAGTAATGGCTTTTCTGTAATCAGTTTGGAAACTGCTGTCAGCAGGTGCCTGGTATGTGTAGCCCCCTACCAAAGCCCGCATCTGTGGAAACTGCGAAATTGCTTTTGTAGGGAGGGATACTTAGATCGCAGTGTAATGTTCATCAAAAATGAGCTTTATAATGTTTTTCTCCATGTTACGCGAATGCGGGATAATCTTTACAACAATCTTCCGAATGGCTTATCAAATTAAAAAAATTTGCATTATTTCACTTTTATAATTTACATACTCTTTGAACAATAAAATAATTAAGAATATTATTTTTTGAGTTATATAAGATCAGTGGAAACCAATTACTAAAATTACGAACTTCGTCATAGTTCGAGTCATAGATTCGAACTCCGATTTAACAAAAAGAACAAGATTCATATTGAATAGATCTGATGATAATAGATTATGTAACTATAGGTGCGATATTGATTCAAGCTGATTAAGATTACTTTGGAACCTTGTTCATCTAAAGCATTCTCAACAAATATGCTTTAGTGTGTATAAGTTCAAATTAATTATCTTCTTTTTTAATTTTAGTTCTTCAGCAACAATTTTTCAAAATGTCATTCTAAAATGTAAATTTAGGTTACAGCAAAGGGAGAGAGAGATTAACAGAAATCTCAGTAAATTCTAAAAGTAAAGGGAACGATTGTGTAAACATCATGGATTAATTGATATATGAAGTAACAAAAGCTATTATCTCCATTTGATTGCAATTGCATTTATAAAATCGACACATAGTTTTACTTAAAGCAATTAAGAATCAGTTGCTTTTATTTACTGATAGTGATTTAATAACGTTGTAAATTTGCATTAGGAAACAATTGATTTGATTATTGATGAAATTCAAAGATTTGTACGTGAAAAGAAGACAGAAAAAGGGTAGAAAAATATATTGGAGGATTTTTGAAAGGATAAGCCCTCATATATAAAACGCGATGGGGAATCCAGAAAAGTTCCAATTCAATCAACCTAACGGTACGATCGTGGAATAAAACAATATATAAAAAATATCAGGGTTAACTGAGTGTTTATTTACGTTGCTCTGTAAAGCAGCCCGAGGGCTATTGGCCATGGTACTCGAACCTCTGTCAAGTGACGAAAACGACACCTGAACTGGCACCCCTCTCCCAACTTCCACTCCATGAGAGGACTTAGATTCTTGACGGATTTAACGTGCATCAGAACTAGGGCTGGACTTATGGTAAGTTAGCCATAAATTATTAACCATAACCATGACCACCAAAAATATCAGGGGTTGGATCCATAAATTCATTCAGCATGCCAGGTTTAGTTTTATTTCAAAAGATTTTATTGATTAGAGAGATAGAATTATTTTTGATCTATTTGAAAAACATCGCGGTAACCTAATGGACTAAATTCATGTGATGTCACGATCGCATGATTCCCGTGAGCTCTTGTGCACGTGCATACGGCGTCATTTGTTTACGACTATTTTGCTCTTCAACTCGGTAACGGTAACACATTTACGTGGAACCTTAGAGATAGCTCTATTATCCTGCTCTTCAACTCGTATAGTTAATTATTCTTTTTTTTACGTTCAGAAATGACACGTAGCACTCCTACATGAAATAAACACCCCAGAAAGAGTTACGCATTCTGATAACTAGGCCGATAACATGAATTAAATGTAAATAATTTGCTATGTGTTACTATAACTAAGTTGTTTATTTGGATTTATTAATTTCAATTTTCATTATTCAAATTATTTCTGCTTGATTATGTTTTGAGTTCTCATAGTTACATAATTATAAAATTGATTTCAAGAACAATTTTTATTAAATAATTAAACACCACAACAAGGGTATAGATTTTCAAATCCGTAATAGCTTTTGTGCGCAATAATCTATGAAACACTAATCACTTAAAACGACTAAAAAATTTTAAAAATTGGGCATTTTATGAGTTTGAAAAACTTAAATTTTTAATTTTTATAGCAGTGAAATAAGTCAATTTATAGTGGTCAAACTGACTTTTTGCTTTCAGAATCAACTTAATATAATTTGATAACGCATAAAAATTTTTTTACTGTTACTGTATCCAAACATGTTTTTGGAAAAAGGGTACTTTTTAGCTTTAAAAACAAAGTGACTTATACCAATTTAAAAAAACAAACCACTCAATTATTGGAAATTTGTTAGGTCTCGTATATTTTTTCTTGTTTTGAAAATTCTTATTTTTCAATCCTGTGGCTGAAATATATTCAATTACTTTTATAACCTGAAAAGTTTGTGGAATGTCTAACTCAACAATCTTATGATTTTTTGTTTCAAATTCACATATTTTTAAATAGTGTTATTCATCATTTAAATTGTATAAAAATATTTTTTTTTGCCTACATCAGATACATTTTTAATTTAATTGTGAATGGATGTTTTATGCGACTATTCATTTATATATATGTATTGTATTCTTTCAATCTAATTTGCAATTCATTGTGTTGTAAAAATAAAATTCATTTTCATCTAATAACTGATAGATAATTAAAAAAAATATTCAATGCTACTCTAAAAATAAGAATCAAATTATAAACTTATCGCTGAAGACATAGATATTAAAAATAATATAAATTAGCCCATTCATATTTCCTTTACGGATGTTTAAAAAGCTGCTAAATTTGAATAGTTGCCATTGCTTTTAATCTTTTGGAATCAACTTATAATTAAATGATAAATATCAATGTTAATACATCAAATCATTTTTTGTATTTTAAAACAAAAAGTTACATTAAAGCATAAATGAGTAAATATAGTAATGCGATCATATATATATATATATATATATATAATAGTTTCAAAAAAAGTACCTAAATTAAAACAAAATTTATAACTTATCTGACAAGTTCTGATTTGAACTGATGGCTTGTACTTCACTCTCTTCTTCATTTCTGCTTTTACAGGGCCTTGAATAAAAAAAATAATCATTCATTTAGCAATCAGGCTCAGTAAATGATGTTGTTCACGAATTTCTCGTCCAATAATTTTAATTCTTTCGACACATTCGCAGTTACACTTCGATTTCCAGTGGCAATGGGAAAACTTCGCACTATAATACAATATCTCGTGCAAGTTGAATTTTTTCAAAAGAAGCGGTTTTGAACCTGTACTGTGAGCCATTCTTGTGAAAAAATATGAAATAAAGAACTACAAAATTAATTAATAACTAAAATAACTAAGAGCTATATCTAAGTGTATCAAGAACTATAAATAAAGATCCCAGCTAACACTAACCAGATAATACTAACGAAGCAGACGAATACCTTATTAGATAAATAAAGTAGAATAAAGCAAAAATTACATAAAAGAGTTGTTAAAAATATTTCCTAACAAATATACACATTCTAGAATAATGCAAAAAATACAATATCATATATTTTTAATAAGATAAAATTAAGACACGAATGTAATCAACAAACATATAGGAAAACCCATGTTATGAATAAACACGTGGGGATATTGCCACCGGAATCACGTGATCACCCAATTGGCGCCTACTGTCTGCGCAGTTACTCCATTGGTTGATTTCTCCTACCATCATCTCAACGGTATGGCTGAGTCACGAGCTCGAATCATGATGCCATAGAAAACCAGCCTAGTAGAGGGACTCAAGCCCGTTAAATCTGTTTTGGTTCAAAGTCCTCACGTCGGTGGCGTGTGGAAGTTTGGAGGGAGGGAAAGCTCAGGTGTCGTTCTCGTCACTTGATCGTGGCTGAAAATAATGGTGTCCGTCACTTATAGCCACGTTGCTTTAGAATGCGACGCTAACAAACATTCCCTCACGCCATCACCCCAAAAGGTACATGAGGACTTATGGTAACGGATCTTTTCATGGAATCTTGATAAAGTGACGAGAACGACTACTGAGCTTACATACTTCTCTCCATATTCATACGACATTAATGAGAGAATTTTAAGTTCTGAAAAAATTCACAATAATCTATAAATAAGAAATCCAAAATTTTTATTCACGATGCTCCATTCAGACTACCTTAGTATCTGTTCTGTATAGAAAGTCACAAACTCCTTATTGAAAACTCGAATGTCGATTTCTGTTGTTGTTGTTTCTAATCCACAGTTGAGCTATCTAAGACTAGACACAAACTCCATGAGTCCCTTATACTTCCAAAAAATCCAAGAATAAAAGATGTTTTAAGAATACCTCGTCCAAGTTAAAATTTAAGCGGTGTAAAATGTGTTCAGATGCCTGAGCAGCATTGCACTTCGTACAGATCTTAAAAACTTTTAGCCCCTGTTCAGAGGTGAGAGATTTCAAGTGTCCACTTGGCAAATCGAGATATGAAAGTCTGGTGGCCTCTATGACCTTCAAAGAATAGGGCACCATTGGGCTGTCGTGGATACCAAACATGTCTAGGAGGAACTCTCTAGAAATCCCTTTGCTTTTTCTTACTATCGGAGAACACCTCGCTGAAAGTAGAAGGCATATCAGGCCGAAAAGTGACCAAAGAGGCAGCCTTTGTCAGTGATCTGCAAAGGCTGCCTCTCTAATCTCTGCTATTAGATCTCTGCCATCTTGTTACCAATAATTCCGAGATGGAATGGAATCCATTGAATGTGGAATTCAAAATTTGCAGATAATTTGTCAATCAACCTTAAGACAGATATTCCGACCCTGTCACGGCCGCGGTAGCCGAGTGGTATAGGTATCGGATCGTGGCTTGCCTTGTCACGAGTTCGAGCCCAGTACCACTAAAGACCCGCCGTGTAGGGCAGCGATGCCCGTTAAATCTGTCGAGAACTGAAACGTCCTCCCGTTGGTGTGGTGTGGTAGTTAGGAGAGGGGTGCCAGCTCAGGTGTCGTCCACGTCACTTGACCATGGTTCAAAATTACGTGGTCCGTCGCCAAAAGCCCTCGTGTAGCTAAACAGTGCGACGTTAATATTCAGTCAATCAGTCAATCCAATTACTTGAAAGTTGGGTTCTTGTTGTCGATTTCTGATTGCACCAAAAGACCTATTGTGCAAAATAAGGAGTATTGTTTTTCGTTTTCAACAAGGTTTCAAAGCCCTTAAATGGCCTGGTATGGAAGCTATGAGACTTTCCATATCCTGATTTTATCTTGGTTCAGAATTGTGAGATCTGTCACCAATAACCCAGAATGTGTCTAGAACATTGTTAATTCAAACAAATAATATTCCAATCAATTTGATTAGCCACATTGCACATCACTATTTATAATCATAACCGCTACTTTACTTTGTTATAAACAATATTTTTTCATTCTTTCTTTTGCTGTGTATAGTACATGAAAATATCACTCCAGTCTGTTTCTGATATATTTGGAATTTCAGTTTGTTTATCTTTAAAAAAAATCTGAATTTTTATGATTAAGAGAAAGATTAATATGTGCGTATGAGGTAATGTAGTTTTAAATTATCTTACGTGTCACTTTTTTAATTCAACTGCTTTTCAATTTCTTTGCCTTTACAAAATATAAATTAACACTTCGCTAAGTTTTCATTGTTTAATTTCATCAGTTTTTCTGATGTTGAATTGCATTGTGTTACTTTTGTTTTGTTGAGATTTATAATTCATACCAAAGCACAACTTGTGACAGCGGTAACATAGTGGTCAGGATTACGAACTCGTGGCCGGCTTGACAGCGTCGGCCACGAGTTCGAGACTTGAAGTCACTGAAAACCCGTCGTGTGGATAGGCAAACGCACGCTATATATGTAATGGCTAGGAGAGTGGGGTCACAGCTCGGGTGTCATCCTCGTCACTTGATAGAGGTTCAAAATTATGAGGTCTGTTGTAAACAGCAGTGGCGTAGCTAAGTATCTAAAGGCCCTGGTGCTAAAAAAGGAGGGCTCTATCTTGGTTGGGTTTTATAAAGTAAATTAAGTAAAAATATATGAATATTTTAAACATACAAAGCTACAATTTTTGATTACTATCTCCTCTTTCTTGGCATTGTTTGAACTTAAACGCACCACTGTGTTTTTATTATCCTTAATTTCGGTTTTATAATTTATGCAATGCATTTCGTATATGCTCGAGTACTTACAGACGTTAAAAGGAAGGAGAAACGTAATGCTACGCTACAAAACGTCGTTGGGGTGAGTGAGTTTGGTGTTTTATGGCGCAAGAACCAGTTTTGGCTATACTACGCCAAACATTCATAGGTATGTGGTCTGGACGGGAAAAGAAAGGGAGAAATTGGATGACAAGATGGAGGGTCGAAAATAGAGAAGGATCACTGGGGTACCCCGGGGTTGTGACACCCGTGTTTACCAAAGATAGTAAACCCCTTGGGAAAAGGAAAAGATCACTAAAAGGAACCTCGGGATTGTGACACCCGTACCCACCTAAAGGTGAGCCCCCTGAGGGGATCGTTGGGGAATCCCTGGCTATTTTAGAGGATCGAACTCGCTCACAAGAGGGCTTAGAGCTACAAAAAGGTCCACAGAGATAGACATGAAATGGTATAAAAAATATGCATGAACAAGAAAGTACAATACAATATTATAATTATTTTTTAAAAAAAAACTCTGCAAAAAAAAAGCAGAGGAGGAGTTGCCTCTTGTGAAGGTTTTTTAAAGATGTAATGATAAGTATGGTAAAATTTTTCATGGAATTTTCAAGTAACAGTTTATAGAAAATTGAAAAAAAAATTGAAAATAGTATAATTTTTTCAATAAGTAATGTTCAAAACATTAAATAAACAATGAAAAAAATTTAGGGGAATTCCCTACAAGTTCAAAATTACTTTCCAACTGAATTACCGTGATAATAGTTATATTGCAACTTTTTATATATATATCTTAAATTTGGGAGAAATTATCGCTAGTTCG
>BMAV01015114.1:201935-219443 GCA_019973955.1 Trichonephila inaurata madagascariensis
TAATTAATGCTTAGTATAATTTTGATCCATTTCGTTCAATAATAAATACAAAATATTATAATTTCCAAGGTGTATCTTGTTTTAAAAGAATTATCTTTTAAAAAAATAAAGTTGTGTTCTAGGAGACTTTAGTTCAAAAAATTTGAATCGAGTTGTTTCCTTTGATCTTTAATTCCATATTTTTTATTTAAAGACAATGCATGCCACAAATCTTTAAAATTTAAGTTCATAATATACAAGATTTTCGAAATTTTTGGGATTCTTTCTAAAGTTTTAAAATATACATGTTTCGAAAGACATGACTCGTATTAATGCCTCCAATGTTGTCCACTTCCATAAGGTGACTTATTTAAGTGTCCCCGTATGCACCCCACTATTTGGAAAGAAAGAATAGCTGTACGTATGTACTTCTACAGTAGTACAGTAGTAGAAGTACGGTATTAACATTAATTTAACGTCTACTATTAGTTACTTACATCCACTCAGGGTCTTGGAAGATGTGGTTTGTTCAATTCTTTTACTATCGCAACCTTAGTTCTTTTCTATTTAACGTTTTTTTACTGTTAGTAAAATTATTTGTAACATTTTATTTACTGTAAGTTAAGCATTTTTTTGACATGAAAGATTTGTTTAGATTGAAGACGCACCTAATAGTCGTTGAGAACATCTGCAGACAAAAATGAATAATTTAATATTATTCATGTTTATATGAAACAGGTTCGAACCAAACTGAAAGGGCATTACATAATACAATGAAAACCTTTAGCCACCCATCCAGTATAGAAGTTAGAATCGCCGATTGTTGCGCAGTAGGGTCTGGGTTCGAATCCCGGTGGAGGCATGGATGTTTGTAAGTGTCTAGTTCCTTAGCGGCATGTTGGTACTCTAAATAGCCGTCGAGCCGCAAGTCCTCTTGTGAGGTTGGTGGAAGAGGAAGAGAGTGGCAGATTAACATAACCACCTCAAGGTGTTCTCCCACAAAATTGGGAAAGAGCCGAACCAAATCGTACTGTCACCAGTACGGTGTTCAAAGCTACAGCTGACAACAGGCGTACAACTAGCCCCTTGCCATAATGAGTTTCATGGGCCTTAATCTGATCTTACTCTCAATCAGGTGGCAAAAGTAACAACATAAAAATCTATTTGCCGTAAAAATTTTCAGGTTATTTGAGAAACATAATCGAATGCTGGGATTTTTTTCACCATATTTTTGCGATAAAACACGAAATAAGTAAATATTGATTTCCCCCTTTTTCAGAGGAGAGGGGGGTGCCAGCTCAGGTGTCGTTCGCGTCACTTGATCATAGTTCAAAATTACGTGGTCCGTCGCCAAGTAGCTGAACAGTGCGACGTTAATATTCACTCACCCCCTTTTTCAGGAAAACATCGGGCTGCTGTAGACAAGGGGTGATGGTCACGTACTCGTCAGTGGTCGTGAATTCGTGTCCTGGTGTCACTGAAGACCCGCCGTGTAGAGGGGGCTCATGCACGTTAAATTTGGCATGATATGTTAATTTGGAGGGAAGGGCATCACCTCGGGTGTCGTCCTCATTCAACTAAGGTTCAAAATTATGAGGATTGTTGCCACTAACCCTTGGGTAACTTTATAGTGCGACTTTAATAATACTCTCTCATTCAGTCTCTCTCTCTCACGAAAGACTTCTCCTTCCTTTTTATAAGAAATAAAATTCCTTTTTATTTCCTTGAAAGTTTATAACTTAGAGTTAGCTTTACTTCTTTAACTGAAACGTTTGTCTAATCTTGTTAATCAGTTAATAATAAAGCTGCAAGTCTGATGTTTGATTCTGTTGTAGACCATTTGTGCAACTATAGATTAATTTTGGATGACTTAAATAGAAATTATCTTTTGACTGATTCTTCACGTGATCATAGAAAGTGTCTAGTGACAAATATAGTTTTTTCATGATTATAAACAATTATGTACATGAAAAAACAGTTACAAATTCCCATACAATGGCATAGCTAGTCCTAAGCGGGCCCTGTATCAAAATTCGTTGGAGGCTCTTTTTTTGGGGGGTCCCTTAACATTTTGCGATATTTTTCTTGTACATTTTGGGGCCTCTGAAGCTTTGGGGGCCCCGTATCATTGATACGGCTAATACGGCAGTAGCTACGCCCCTGTCCCCAGAATTAGTACTAAACTGTCATCTGGTGGTCTCTTAACCCTCTAAGTGGTCTGCACTTAAAATATTGCCATTCTGGATATGCTTCAAAAATTCACCGCACATATTTTTTTTTGCTTTCAGGAGGGGTTCTCAAAAGCGGTTGAGCCGTATTTTTAAGAATGAAGCCATATTTTTGGGAATCTTGCTTGAAGGCAGAAAAAGCATCTCTGGAATGGTGGAATTTTACGTGCAGACCGCTTGGAGGGTTAATATTGTTCTTTTTCTCGATTTTTAAGTCTAACATTGAACGCAATAACTAAGCAAAATTAGTAACTGTTGACTTTCTTCTCCTTTAAAAGCTTAAAATGATCAAAAAATGTTAGGTCAGTAATCAGATGGTTAATTAATTCTACATAAACTATTTCAATCTTAAAAAGGTTATTTGTCGTGACAGCCACACAAGTAGTATTGGTTGAGAGCTGGTGGCAGTGGCGTAAAGGAGAATATTGGGGCCCCACCCTTAAAAGTCAGGTTTTCGGCCCGAAGCCCCGGATCTTACAAAGGATTGCCTACTTGGCGTCAGTCAGGCTTTGAATCCCCTAGAATTCTTGCCCTTCCCCTTGATGTGGGGGTCGCAGGGGGGTACGCTACTGTCTGGTGGTCAGTGTTATTTCTGTGGAATCATGGATTAGAGTCCAGAAACCATTAGAGATCCATGTAGAGGAGCTGATACACATAAAATCTGCTGGGGTTCAAATCTTTAGTTAGCGTGGAGTGGAAATTTATAGCTTGGGATATGCCGACTCGTATCGTTCTCGTCACTTGACCGTTGCTCAAAATTACGTGGTTGTCGTCAGTACTCTTTGCAATGTTTACAAAGTGCAATGTTTAAAAAAATCAATCGTACGTCTTACTTTGTAAAAAAGATGCTTTTCTTAGAATCGCAGGCCTCCCTAGAATATTTGAATGATGCTAAATGTGATTAGTTTCCTTTAATAATTTTAAATTTTGAGGCAGTGATTCTTTTTTGATAGAGGGTAAAAAGAAGGGTAATTTGGAATCTTGTGAGGTCTTTGAGAAGATCATCTGATGGAATGATTAAGGTATCCGACTACGTTTGGAACCATGATTTTAAAAAAGCGCATAAATGGATAATTTTCATGATATTTAGTGTCACTTAGATTAGAATACATGCATAAAATTGTTTTAAGGACATTCTGACAAAAAAAAAATTTATTTAAATACAATATTTTGACAAAAAATGAACATAGAATGACCCATTTTCAAAATGTTCTCCTTTTGTGAAAAATGCTTCTATTATATAATAATATTTTGCCTGTATATAGCTCAGACCTCTGTACAGAGGCTCAACTAGAATTTTTGAAATGTATAACTTAGAAGTGGGTTTAAGCATATTTTACGACTGCAGAGGGGAGCAATTTTAAGAAAAAAACGCCAATAATTATTTAAATTGGTGGTAACTCTGAAAATAATGTAAATTTTTCAAAATTTCTAGTTAAGCCTCTGTAGAGAAGTCTGAGCTATGTACAGGGAAAAAATATATTATTGTAATAGAAGCATTTTTTCACAAAAGGAGAACATTTTGAAAAAATATTATTCTAAGTTAATTTTTTGCTAAAATATTTTATTTAAATAATTTTTTTTGTCAAAATGTCCTTAAATATAAAACAATTTTATACATGTATTCTAATCTAAGTGATACTAAATATCATGACAATTATCCATTTATGCGCTTTTTTAAAATCACGGTTCCGAACGTAGTCGGATACCTTAAGGCTGTTTTCGCCGTATGCGCAAGAGTGTGAACTTAACGCGGAGCACATTTTCGGACAGAAAAAGTGCCTCAATTTTTATAAAAATTTGTGACATTGTAACTTATGGATTTGTTTAAAATGAAAATTTGAAAATATTTAATTTCTCTTTTTAATAATTTTCTTTTTAAAATGTAAAGGGATAGCTCATTTATCATTACGGTATAGGAGAAAAATGTGAAACACATTTTATAAAAGAAAAAATGTTTAAACTTGGATAAAAATGAGTAGTATGATAAAGTATGTGATTCTCTACCGGACAGTGTGAGGCCAGAATATAACATTAATGTTTGAGTACTTTTATATCTGAAAAAATAGTCTGAATTTGGGTCCTATTCTTTAACATTAGAGCCGAAAACAGTCTTTAAGTTACGGTAAGTGGATGAGGTACCACAATGGTCATGGTTCTCCAATAACGTGAATATCAGTTCCGTTAAACGATGTCATCGACTAAAAACAAAATAGATTTATGTGCTGTGGTGAATAATTGAGGATCCTAATATTAAAATCTGTCCGGCCTCAAAAACCTTACGCGCCATAGTGTGGAAGTTCAGAAAAGGAGAGGCATCTCAGAAGTCTTTTTCATCTTTGATGATAGATCAAAGTTTCGAGAACCATTTTCAACAGTCTTCATGTAACTAGCACTAGAGTGCTAATAATTAGATAAAAAAACTTGATTGCTGTGTATTATATACATTGTGTTCGAAAATCTATTGTATTGAAAAGAAATGAAATCTGTCTTCCTCTTTATTTGACGCTGAAGATACGTTCATACTAGTATTACTGGTAGATACATCACAATACCCGGTAGTTGACACTATCTCAACTTAACGAATATAAATTTTTGTTATTTAACATTTTTAGAACTGTTTTACTGAATATCCAGTATAAAATATATTGTCATATTAGCTTTCTCGTTATGATTTTGTTGAATAGAAAATAGTATTATTTTTTTCTTTGCGTTAAAAACATACTTTTATATTTTGCTTTATACATTAATAAAATAACGAATTGCTCATAAAATAATAGACTTTATTGTAATGAACTTATGTACTTTTAATTTCAGTTCAATTCGCATATGAAAATGATAGCCTCAAGAAAAGTACTTTTATGGATAGCAACGTGTGAGTATAATTTACAATGCTTTTTAACGTTGAATATCAACAATTATTGCAAAGAGAAACTTAGGATAATTCTTTATCTAGAAAATTAGAATTATAGTTTATAAGGAGAGTATATATTTCTCACGTTAAATTGAAATACTTTGGTTTTCTGATCAGGTGTTTCTTGTTGTGGAAATATGAACTGTTAATCTGTGACGCCTTCTTGGCGTTTTGTTGCTCTTGAACAAAAAGAATTTGGAATTTTATTGAAATTTTAGATTAAAAGTGAACTTATCGGAAAAGAATTTTTAAGTAGCTAAGTGTAATGTCGCTTCCCCGCCACAGCTCCGGGTTCTATTCCCGTGGCCGCGGTAGCCGAGTGGTATAGGTATCGGACCGTGGCTTGCCTTGTCATGAGTTCGAGCCCAGTACTACTAAAGACCCGCCGTATAGGGCAGCGATGCACGTTAAATCTGTCGAGAGCTGAAACGTCCTCCCGTTGATGTGGTGTGGTAGTTAGGAGACGGGAGTGCCAGCTCAGGTGTCGTCCACGTCACTTGACCATGGTTCAAAATTACGTGGTCCGTCGCCAAAAGCTCTAGTGTAGCTGAACAGTGCGACGTTAATATTCAATCAATCAATCAACCGGGTTCTATTCCCGGGATGCGCACGGTTAACTCAGCCTTTCATCTCTACTGTAGTGGGTCGATAAATGAGTACCAAGCTTGCGTGGGTACTTAAGGCTATCTTCGGTTAATGTTTAAGTATAAGGGCCGAATTCGGAATATTTTTTCAGTTATAAAAGTACTCGTACATTAATATTATATTCTGGCTACACTATCCTGTAGAGAATTACTTATTTTATCATACTACTCATTTTTATCAGAGTTGACACATTTTTCTTTTATAAAATGTGTTTTGTATTTTTTTCCCTATACGGTAATGCTAAATGAGCTATCCCTTCACATGTTAAAAGGAAAAACGAATTATTTATGAAATATTTTGAAATTTTAAAAGCCCTATAATATGAACAAATGCATGAGTTACAATGTCACAAATTTTTATAAAAATTAGGGAATTTTTTCTGTCCGAAAATGTGTTCCGCGTCAAGTTCACGCTCTCGTACGTATGGCGAAAACAGCCTTAAAAACAGTGACCTCGCTTCAGACTGACCACCTGATCGGGACATCTGTTCATGCACATCAGCCCCTAATGGTCATGTATACTGGGATGGGCACAGTAGGCCCTGGCCCTCATGGGCTGTTGCGCCACTGAGTTTGAGTTAAGTGTAATGTAGGTTCACGTGTAAATACCCGTATTTCCTTTTGGTGACATCGAACTCAATCAATATATTGAGTTAATTTCCTAAATTCTTTATCTATTTACATTATATTTTTTATATAAAGAACACTGAGAGAAGGCAGCATCTAAATAAGTTTGGGAAGTGCAATGACATATTTAGTGATACTAACAAAAAACCCTATTAATTATTGCAAACGTAATTAAAATCGCATCCTTTGTCTTATTTTACAATGTTATACGAAACACTTTTAGCGTGTTATGCGCGCGCGAACGCGATCACAATTTTTTCACCGTGTTACACGAATCCGTCTTATATGAACCCGTGTTGTAGGAGGCTTATTGTAGCCTTGATATTTAAAGACAATTTATAAAATTTCATTATATAATTTTAAGAAAGCAGATCAATTTATTCTAATAAACTTTATCCATCCTGTGCTTTTAAACTTGAAATTGTTAACGCTTGGAAAAATAGCTTTTAAAAGATCGTCTACTTTCTTAAAATGGCATCGAGTAATTCATTTTCTGTTCTTTTTCAGGCACGTTCTTTCTGCAGCATGCGGTAAGTTTCAAGAAATTTTAATTATTAAGTTCTCTTTGCATCCATACCCATCTCATTTATGTGAACATATAAATGTACCTCAAACAAACAAAAAAATAACTTTGATCATGAAATAAATTATTCTGTAATTCGATAAGACACTTATTTAGATACGTAATTTTGACGTACTGACTTATATACGTACTGACGTACTTTATATACGTACTGACATGTAATTTTCCAGTGCCAAGCAAAGAAAATCCGCGGTATTCCTGAAGTTGATTATCCTACTTATTATGTGATACCAAAGACTTCATTTCGCTGTTCCGATCAACTTTATAATCCCGGATTTTATGCTGATGTGGAAACAAGATGTCAAGTAAGTACTTGAATCTCTGAATGTTTACTCATTTCCATGGGACAAAAAGCTCTCTTAGAAATTTATGCCTTTTTAATTTTTTAGGTGTTTCACTATTGCTATGAACATCGCCAAGAAAGCTTTTTGTGTCCTCTGGGCACGATTTTCAACCAACCAATACTGTCTTGTGACTATTGGTACAGTTCTGATTGTAGTAAGGCTTCGGAGTATTATCATGTTAACATGAATGAAGTGCATGATGAGGACTATTCGGATTTAGGAATGGTTTTTAATCAATTAGAAGATCAGTCGGGTAATGTTTTTGATAAAATGAAGCATCTTTATGAAGAAGAAACAAAAACAGCAGATACATCCATTCCATTCGATGATTTTAACAATTTTAAAATGAAACCGTCAGATAAACTCGAGGATCTAACTGAAGAATCTTTAGGTGAATCTCGTATACAGTATAATTATGAAAACATGGAAAACGATATGGATTTAAATGTTACACCTGATATGCCATTCAAAATAGGTGACGAGAAGCATCCCAAATTGGTAAGATATAAAATTAAAAATTCAAAGGAACTAAATGTTTATGAAGGGTATGAAAACGAAGATTATGACGAAGATGAAGCAGGTGTGGATCTCATATTATATGATGATGGTATGATGCATATAAATGAAAATTCTGTGCAAAGTAGATCTGAAACACTAGATGAAATGCCACCATCGGATCATGATACAAATGCAGATATTGATGCCAAATCTTTCGATACTTCTGAAAGCAAGATTAAAGAGCCAATAGGTTCAGAACTGCATAAAAGAGTCTCGGAAGATAATCTAAATTCCATTACAAAAAGACCACCTAGACGCAAGCCAATATTTGTAATTAAAGAACAAGAGGTGAAACCTGTAGAATTCCCGGTACAGATAGTTAAACCTAAGCGTCGACCTATCAAAATTGGTATGGTTTCTGCTGTTAAACCTAGCATGCACAACGAATCAACGGATTCTTTGAATATTGATGATGAAGCAACTACAGCATCAGCGGAAATTCTTGATCCCAATATTGCTTCCAGTGGCATTTTAGGAGATGATTCTGACGTTGATTCGGAGCAAGATTTTGCATTATTTGATGAACTAAATGAAAAATCGAGTGACAAAGTCCTTGATGAAACTTTCATGCTTGGATTAAATGAAAACGAAAATATAGAAAAGCATAATGATAATGAAACTACAGATGACGAATACCATGATAATTTTTCTGGTGAAGATACTGAAATTGGGAATATATTGCCAAATTTTGAAGAAAATGAAGCCTCGTCTCATCTGGGATCAGGAGATGACCTTGACGATACTGAAAGTATTTCTGTTTTTGAAACGGAAAATCCAGCGTTTTTTGAAGAATCCGACTATTTAACGAATTCTAGAGGGACATCTGAAATTCTCGAAGAAACAAACCCTGAAAATTTCGCTGCAAATGACTTTCTGGATAATACTGAATCAACTAATGAAAATGAATATGGAAGTGCTGAAGATATTGATATGGCTCTAAGCACGGAAAGCGCCGAAGATGAACCCAATTTTGTGAATGAATATAACAAACTAGGAGATTATATTTATTTAACACCTGATGAATTGCAAAAACTTCAAAAGAACTCTATTGAAGAAATTTCTGCTATCCCAGATCAAATGGCAGATGGAGAGGCAGAAACTTTTTATTACTATTTACCCGATTCTGAATCTGAATTCGATTATCCGTTTGATCATTCGAATGGAATTTACCCAGAAGGTATGAATTACAACATAAACGAAAACTTTGAAGCTGAAATGAACGATGATTTGTTTGACGCGGAAAATATTATGGAGCAAGTAGATTCAAATGAAACCATGATTGATGTTCCAACATACGAAGAACCAGAAGACAGACGTGTTGAAACATCTGAAGAACAGATTGAAAAAGATTTATCAGAAACCACGGCTATCAAATCGAAGATGGGACTGAATCATAATTGTAAAGATTCTCAAAGCTTATGTTTGAAAAATTCAAAGGATACGCCGGAAAAGTTATCAGATAATTTTCCAGATTCAAATGTAGGAATTTCAGAGACGTTTCCGCAAACTTCTTCCACTAAGAGCCCTCGACGAAAATACGAAGTTATCTACGAGGACGATAAGTATGAAAATTTAACACCTGAAGACATTACATTTTTAGAGATTATGGCCGAGGCTTCCTCTCCATCTCCCGAAGTGCCTGCAGAGACTTCACATCAAGTGCTTGATGGAAATCCAGATTCAAATGCGTTGGAAGAATCGGAAGTACTCCATACTGAAATTCCATTTAAATACAAAAATACAGAGAAAGAATCAATAAAATTCAATGAAATTGATCACGCTGAGTTTGATAACTCTTTGAATATAGGCAAACATAAAGTTAATGAAGTATTTGAACATGGCTCAAAAATTCCGGATTCTGAACTAAACATTGAAAAGGAAAAAATGCTGAACATAAAAGATTCTGATCAATTTGTTTTTTCCGAACATGAAACATTAATTTCACCAGAGTTAGCGAAAAATGAAAAACTATTGACTCAAGATCCTGGTTTCGCCATATTGACAGACTCGAAATCAAAAAACGTGAACGAGATTCCATTCGGAAATATTGGATATAAACAAAATTTACCGACAAAGCCAATTAAAAGTACCCAGAAAAATCCTGTAAAGATCCCAGTTTCTAAGCAAGATGTTCAAAAACTTGCTAAAAGTGAGTTTAAAAGAAAACCTCGAGCATCTGACTCGCAGATCCCAATAAATTTTAATCCTGTATCGGCTCCAGGTTTGGGAATTGTGGCACAAAAACTATCTTACATCCCCACAACATTCCTAAAATTCAAGCACAGTACTTTAAAACCATATTTTTCAGAATCTTATTATGATCGAGATTTCGAAAGCTCCGAGTTTTTCGCTCGCTCGGGATATATATCCGAGCCTTCAAAGCTTTCTAAAGTGTTGGAGTTTGGAAAGAAATTGTTGAGAGCAAAAAGAGCTAAGCTCAAGATAATTAGAAAATTTGCTGAGCGATTTGGAAGAAATTTTTATGATGTATCTTCGTAGATTTCGTAATTTAATGTTATGTTTTTGTTTTTAATTTTTATATAGTAAGAAAAAGTTGATTAAAAGCTTTTACTAATGTCACTTTGCTTTTCTCTTTTTTTTTTTGTTTGTTTTGTTTTAAAAATACTATATAAAATACTTAGGAGTTTCATAACTACTTGCATTATTTTTGTGAGTTTGTTTTAATTATAACATTAATTTTAAAATATCAAAAACAAAATCTTACTTTTCGTACAATTAACTCTAATCCTCCATCAAATAAATTCATAGCTCATCTCTCTCTCTCTATATATAATATATATATAAGCTAAAATGTTCTGAAAAACATTTTAAAATTATTGGACGTTTAAAAACATAGTAAAGATTTTTTAAAAAGAAATCTCTGGAATATTTACTTTTTTTTCCAAGTAAATTTTTTTACTTCCTTTTCATTTTTTATTAAATCAGTAATATTAATTAGTAATTAATTAATATTATAATTGCACTATAATTAAGCATATTAAAAAGTATTTTCAGAGATTCTATACGAAAAATTCTAAAGAATTTTATTGAATATTTTCTTGGAATTAGTGATTAGTGGAATTTCCAAGAATATTCACAAGTATTCAAATGAATTCATTCATACTTTGTTCTATAGGCTTGCTTTTACGAATATAATACCTAAATATATTTTAATTAATCAACATTTTGGGCCAATTTTGAACAAAAAGAGCTTTCGATGTATTTCATTAATCAGAGGCAATCATTTAATTAACATGCATAGTTTGATATGCAAACCACTTTCTTCGTAAGTCAAATTAAACTGGTTTTTTTTTCTTTTCGAAATCGAATAAAATTCCGTACAAAAGTAAATTTCCTTTCAATATAATTTGTAGAAGCAGTTTGGAATACTCATTAATCGTTGGTTTAAATTTAATTAAAAATTCAAATGCTTTAAATCCACCCCCCCATTTTTGTTTAGATTCAGTTTAAATAATTATTACAGTCCTATTACGTAATAAATATTTTTGGCGAATAATAGTGAACTTTTTAGTTAAATCTTTTTATTGGCAAAACATTTGATTTGAGATGGATTATTCAAATTTTCTTATAGAAATACATTGGGAAAATAAAGAAAATAATCGGTTGTCGGTTAAATTCACTGAGAAAAACCATAATTAGTTTTATTTGTCTTTATAACCGCAGCATACGATAATTCAACTTTGTATTCTGTTATATTTATCATTTATTTATATTAGATATATTCTGTAGTCTGTAGCGATGGTCCTCAACCCCCGGACCTCCCAAGGAACATTAAGTTATTTCTATTTTATTTATTGTGGTGTATTTCTCTCAGGTTTGTGTGCGACTTTCCATAGAAATCACTTTATATTCCACATTAAATCACTTTATCAGCGATTCTTTCCCTTTCCCTAGTCGTACCCTCCATGTAATTACCCTTCGAGAAAGGTGCGAGATTATAGAAGAGTCGAAAATAAAACATTTATTTATTGAAAGGAAGCAAAACAAAATACATTCAAAACAAATTACAAAAAATAAACAAATTAAATCTGTTTCGATTTAAAAAATCAGAAAGGAAAAGTAGCATGATATTTATCCTATTAACTCGTGACCCGCGTAGTCGAGTCATGGGTTCGAATCCTGGAACCGCCGAAGCTCCATCGTGTAGAGGGGTTGATGTACGTTAAATTTGTTAGTCATTACGTTGGTGTGGTCATTTGATCGTGGTTCAGAACAAGAGGACCGTTACCAATAGCTCTCGTGTTGCCTTAAGAATGACGTTAAAGCTATATTCGGCTTATGTTAAAGAATAGGGGCCGAATTCGGAATATTTTTTCAGATATAAAAGTACTCAAACATTAATATATTCTGTGGCTACACTATCCTGTAGAGAATCACTTATTTTATCATACTACTCATTTTTATCCGAGTTTTTTTGGCATCTTTTTCTTTTATAAAATGTGTTTTGCATTTTTTTCCCTACACCGTAATGCTCAATGAACTATCACTTCACACGTTAAAAGGAAAAACTAATTATTTATGAGATATTTTGAAATTTTAAAAACACTATTATAAACAAATGCATGAGTTACAATGTCACACATTTTTATAAAAATTGAGACATTTTTTCTGTCTGAAAATGTGCTCCGCGTCAAGTTCGCGCTCTCTTACATATGGCGAAAATAGCCTTAAAAAATAATCAATTATATGAACATCAAAAAAGAATTCGGTGAAAGACTGGTTGTCTTTCGTTATGTGATAGAAGTATAAAATTTCTAGCACTTGTTGCCAATAGTTCATGTAAAAAAAGTGACATAATTTCCAACTCATAAAATTATTTTTTTTTTTAGAAAAAAAAAAATCAATTACAGTACTTGAGACAAAATGAATTGTTTTAAGAACACTTATTTGTAAATTAGTCCTGTGTGTGTGTGTACTAATACTGTATAATTAGACATACTAATTATGTATAATTAGTCACATATACTTATGTATAATTAGTCAGAACATTTGCACAAAATAAATTTTCAATAAATATCGATTGATCCTATGGAATGTGTTGGAAATCTACTTCATTTTCAGGAACAATTGATATCTACCATAATTATACAGTGGTGTCTGTAATCTTGGGGAGTCATATTTAAAGAAACACGTTGACAAAAGTAACGAGACGTAATCTTTGCTAAAAAAAATTATAGTTTAAAAAAACACCATTTTATATAGTTAACCGAAATAAGTTTTAACTTAATCCTTTCGTCACCAAATCTGGAAATGGGATCTGAAAATGGTAAATCGTTAATCCTGATGATCTTGATCAGGATAATGGACCAAAATTACTAAATTATTGTATTGTCCATCGGCCCTAAACAAGTGAGCAAGATTTCGAATTAATCTGACGTTTTAAAGTGGTTAAAAATTGAGTTTAAGGATTTCGTTACGTACAAGTGAAACTTATAAAAGGGTGTTAAAAATTAAAAATCTGTTAGTCCCCATTGTGTACGGTACTCGGTAATTATAAATGTATAACATAATTCATCTAACGGATTTTTTTTAAGGGGGGGCTCGGAAATTTTTAAACTTTCATTCTATATTTTGAGTCTCAAAAATATATGCGGTTACAAATTATAACGTATAAAATCCCGTATTTAATTATAGAATCCAAAGTTATATAATGTAAGAACGGCAATATCAATTTGTAATGAACTTTTAGAAGATCCAATAGTGTACACAGACCTGTCTGTAGGAGCGGGGTTACATTTAAAAAACAACAAATAAACGTAAGCGTATAGGCGTAATTCCTATTGTAAAATTTAAAAATCTGTTGGTTTATGGAGGAGGAGGGTTGAGCCCCCTCCCCCTTTCGAGAAGATCTAATGGGATATTTTTTGCAAGACTGTATCATATAAATTATATATAAATATATTTTATTTTTTGTATGAAACAAAACTCATCTGTCTACTGTTATTCACAAAGAAAGTAGTCCGAATTTTGAAGGAATGATGAAAAAAAAAATATTACTTCAAATTTTTTAAAAACGAATTTAAGAAGTATAAAGAAATAGAATAGAAATTTAAGACATTTGTTATAGTTATTGTGTGCTGCCAATTTTATTCCATGATTTCATTTATATATTTAATGATCCTTATTTAAATATAATAAACCAGTTCCGCGCGTATAAACTTTTTTAACTACTAAAGATAAATCTGTTTCCAATACTTAAATTTTCAAATTTCTCTAAACGTATAAAAATACAAGTACTAATTAAAAAGAATCATGAATTATTTTTTAAAAATAATTTTGATTTCAAAAATAATAAGCAAAATGCTGAATGTATGAAATTAGAAAATGTTTCAATATTTCTCATAATTGAAATAAAATTCAAATAGAGCACCAAAATATTTTCATTACATACAATTTATTATTTAGTTTCTTCTAAATAATTCGAAACTCCTTTTAACAACAGATGGCGCCACAATGAAGATACAGTTTTCTCTGTGTGTGTGTCTGTGAGAGCAAATGATACAATTTTCTTAATCATATTTGCTGAGCTACCTAGGGGCAAAAATAAAATTAAAAAAGAAAGAAAGAAAGAAAAAGCTGCTTATACTATATATGAATGGTGCTTTCTTCCTGTGTAACTAAAAATAAAAATCCGCTGTCAGTGTAATATAATTGACTTATTAATACTGTTTAAAAAAATAAGTCAGTCACATTTTTAATATATTTTTATTTTAAAAATTATCTCTTATTTTTCTTAAAGTAATGCAAAATATATTCATTATTAAATATTTAGAATTCCAGTTAATGTGCAAAATGTGTTTCCAATGTATTTTTTTAATAATATTTTATAATCCTGCATTATTTTCTTGTCTCCGTCACTTAGCGTAGTTTTTTTTTTTTTATATTATAATCATTCAAAACAAATTCAAGATAAAAATCTTTTTCCGAGTTAACATCGTGTATTCATTATTCTTTGGTAAATTCCTCCCAGTTTTTAACGTTGTTTCGGGTATATTATTCTTATAAAAATTCCCAAAGATCTTTTCGGAAGTTATACATTGCAAACTCTGATTTTAAAAATATTCCCAAGTTATATATAAAAAAGAAACCCAATACTGACAGATTAATTAATATAATTAACTAATTAAATTTTGCCAAATGTACACCAATTCAATTTAGTGTTAAATATATTAGAATATAGACTTTATAACAAAAGAAATTATAACGGACCTATACACATTTAGAGGTAAAAAAAAAATAATGATCAGACACACTAAATTATATTTGTTAATTGAAATAATAATTTTTTGAAAAATATGATTAGAAGAGCACACGATGAAACTTCCAAAAACCAATTAATTTAGCATTTTAAGTAAATATTGAGATATATTGAGAATATTGATATATATCTCACAAAGCACATTTAACTGGGAAAAGTAACTAATTAAAAAGTCATTTAATTTTCGTCACATTGGTTTGATTTCACTTTCTTTGTAAATTATGTGTCCAGTTTCACACAGCAAAATAATAGTCTCAAGTCTTTAAATCTTCAATTCGTTGCGTGTAGTAAAGGAGGGGGAAGGGGGGGGACTATTTTTTCAAGTTCTGACGGGGTTGTTGTGAAAGACGAGTCAATTTATTGATAGACTGTTTATTAACGCTTCACTATGAAATAACATGAGGGTTCTTGGCAACGGATCTCGTAATTTTGAACCAAGTTAAAGCAACGAAAACGACATCTGAGTTGTCAACCTACTCCTGAAACTTCCACGCCACGTCAATGGAAGAATTTTGAGTCTAAACATATGTAATGCACTTAAGGTGACTGCCTACCTTGAAAATGTCGTTTTTCGTCTAGGGGGGGGGGGGGGTTTTTTTTTTTTATTTCAAAATCTTATAGTTGGAACATTTTTCTTTACAAAATAGTTTTTCTTTTTCTTTTACGCGAAATAGAAATAAAGTTATAGTGATTTTAAAAAACATCACTCTATGCAAAAGGGCAAGAAGATAAAACTTTAAATGAGTTTTTCTCAAAATTGTTTTCGAAAGAAACGCTTTACCAGATACATGATATCTTAAGAACCAAACCAGATATCGTTTTGAAATTTTTTGGGAATGTTAATTATATACGATTTTTCATAAAGTGGGATCATAAGTTTTGTTGTAGGTTAAATATGTTTTCATTTAGGGTAGTTTTTATAAAGAAAAAATTTAAAAAATATCAAAATTTTCATATTATTATGTAAAATTGTCTGTAATTTGTTTGCATTTTAATATTTCTCTTAGATTTTGGTTCATTTTGAAGAGCACTATAATATGTATGTTATGTATAAAGAAAATTATGATAACTGTATTAGAAATTTTTATACAGAGTTACCTGTTTTAGTAAAAATTTGGTAAAATTTCCTTGAAAACAACCAATTTTTCTAAAAGTACAATATTTATTTAAAATTTTTTATGCATTTAAATATTTTTTTTATTTTTTATTTTTCTTCCTAAAAAAACCAAAATTTGTTTCAAAAATTTGTTTATATAAAAAAATTGTGTCCGAAGGTAGCAGTCCACCTTTGGCTTCTTTACAAGCTGGATCTTTTATAACACAAGGACTCCATCTCACGACTAGCTGGCCACGAGTTCGTGACCATCACCACTAGAATATCGCGGCAACAATTTGTCAGATACTGGCTCAAATATCATTATTGCGTGAATTAAAAACTAAAAAAAATTATGAGAACTATGGTCAATGATGTTGAAGTCAAACAATAAGTATGAATACTGATTCTCTATTTTAAGATCCAACGAGAAGAACAATGGAGTGGTTTCATATTATATGCAGAGTAAGAGAATTAAGTATGAGTTCAAGTACAATCCCCGTCACGATCTAGATGGCCCTCTCTCTAGAAACTTCCACACTATGCTAAGATTTACTGCAACCATTTCAGAAGTTTCTTTTATGTATACGTCTTCATATGTTAACTATCTTAACAAGAAATTATTGCAATAATTTTCTTAAAAAATTTAATTATGTTTTCTAGATAAAATTAATATTTCGCATCCATTTCGATCTATTGATTGATAGATTGTTTATTAACGTTGCACGATGAAGCAGCATGAGGGGTATTGGTGACGGATTTTGTAATTTTGAACCTCTGTGTCAAGTGATGACGTCACTTAAATCGACATCATACCAATGTGAGGACTTATAACTCGACGCGTATAAAATATACATCTACCCATAAAGAGTATTAGTTCAGATATCGTTCTCATTGTGTAATATTCTGAATTATGAAACCTGTCTCTAAGTCATGGGCTCGAATCCTGATTACATCACTGACCAGTTGTGACAGGCTCACGCGTCTTTTCATTAACATGTCCTTTTGGGTTCTTTGGGGCCAGAATTAATGGCAACTCTTCCAACCAAAACCAAGAAGTGAAGCGTGAAGGAAAGATGCAAATTAGGAAGCTTTTAAATGATAGAAGTTTAGAGTAAGCGGTGTGGCAATTTGGGGGAATGTTATGATAGTCCGTGATTCAAGTGTGAAGAGGTTTTGAAAGATTAAGTGACAGCCAACAGAAGTTATCCATTGCAGAGAGCCTTTAGGTCAAGGTGCATACCATTGCACGCCAGTAA